>JAODAL010027028.1:0-55680 GCA_025379985.1 Phyllomedusa bahiana | reverse complement strand
GAGATGAAGTACCTGGGGAGGATCTGATTCATAATAATTTCAATTCTTTTATGGAGCAGTTGTCCTTACTTAATCTAGAGGAATTGAGTGATGATGATCCCAATTTGTTATGTGTGTCCACTATAAACCAACTAAAAATCACTAATCCAACCTTCTATCCTATTCAATCTAGGTCTCCTTCTATGGACAGGTTTCAAATGGCAGTGGAAAATGATCTTAAAAAATTGCATGACACTGTTCCCTCACTGTCTCGTCCCCACTATTCCAATTTGTCTCGATCTCAAAATGTGGCTCTTAATGAGCTTAAAATGAATCATGAGATTATAGTGGAGATGGCAGACAAGGGGGGAGCTGTTGTTGTCATGAATCGTTCTGATTACAGATCATCCATGCTTGCAATGCTAAAGGATAATACTATATATCGTAAACTGTCTAGTAACCCTACGTCTAGTTATCAGGGAGAACTCAACCAATTGGTTCAAGAAGGCTGTGAGTTGGGCATATTAACGGAGAAACAAAAGGAGTTTATATTAGTAGAACACCCGATAACCCCAATATTATACGGACTCCCGAAAGTCCATAAAAATATACAGCCTGTGCCCATGCGTCCGATTGTATCGGGCATAGGATCTCTATCGGAGCGTTTGGGCCAGTGGCTGGATGGTGTCTTACAGCCGCTGGCACAAAGGGTCCCCGGGTACCTAAGAGATACAGCAGATGTTCTACATAACTTGGCAGGCAAAGTTTGGCAAGGACATTGGTCATGGCTAACTTGTGATGTTATTTCGTTATATACTTCCATTCCACATCAAATAGCACTTTTAGCTTTGGAATTTCATTTAAAACAATACAGTAATCACCCTATAGATTTCATTCAATACACCTTATCCGTAACTAATTTTTTGATAACGCATAACTTTTTCTCTTTTGATGGTGATATTTATTTGCAGCTCACAGGAGTGTCAATGGGGGCGAAATTTTCGCCCCCATTGGCAAATCTAGTTATGTCGTGGTGGGAACACATTTTCATATTTTCTACAGACAATCCATTTTCCCAGTCATTGGTATGGTACGGCAGGTACATCGATGACCTTCTCATTATTTGGGGAGGAGATGTATCTGCCGTACCTGCCTTTGTAGAATATTTGAATCACAATTTATTTAATCTAAAATTTACATTCTTGGTGGCCAAATCCGAAATCACTTTTTTGGATCTTGTCCTCACAGGAAGGGAGAATGAGAGAGTAGCTAGTCATACGTACCGCAAACCCCTATCCGGCAATACAATATTGCACTATAGGAGTTTCCACCCTCGCCACACACATAAAGCAATTCCTGTGGGGGAGATGTTTCGTGCAAAACGAAACTGTACAGACCCATCATCTTACCACATTGAAGAACAACAAATACGAAAGAAACTTAGAAACAGAGGCTACCCACATTGGACATTGGATAGAGCATCAAAAATTGTCTCACAAAAATCACGTAGTGAGATTATGAGTAATTGTCAACATAATAAGCATAATAATAAAAGAAAGAGGGAAAAGGGAATTGTCTCACCCCCGTATTTGGTGCTAAAATTCAGCCAACAGTATAAACAAATATGTGACATCATACGAGCTCATCTGCCCCTGTTAAAAGAAGACGAGATCTTAAATAAAATCTTGTCACAGGGTTGTAATATTGTTTCAAAAAAATCCAAAACTTTAGGTAACATCTTATCCTCTCATGACCTAGTGAAAAAATCTAAACAAACCTGGTTACACCACACGGGATTCTTTAAATGTGGTTCTAACCAGTGCAAAATGTGCAAAATAGCTAACCCATGCAAATCTTTTTTAAATCCGGTAACGGGACAAAGCCATAATATTAAGCAATTTATCAACTGCAACACCACATGTGTGGTATATGCAATCAGATGCACAATTTGCAATGTATTATATATTGGCTCAACTGTTAGAAAGCTAAAAGTTAGAATATTGGAACATCTGAACGACGTGACTGCTACATCCTTACGCACCAAATCTAATGTGGCGAAACATGTCATAGAGAAACACAATTATAATTGTAGTGTACTACAGGTTTTTGGAATAGAAAGGATCTGTAGGGCCAGTAGAGGAGGTGACGTAGAAAAGAAGCTACGGGATAGAGAGGCAATGTGGATCTTTTCCTTAAATACCACATTTCCAAATGGGTTAAATTTTAAAAGAGAAACTTTATGTTACTATTAAGTTAATGAGAATGTGGGCATATGTCACCTAGTAGGTAGTTGCATTTATGGGTAGCATCTTATGATGCAGGGAGCATTTAAAAATAAAAATAAAAATAAAAAATAAAAATAAAATTAAAATTAAAATGAAATAAAATATAAATAGTTATAGCATTAATTATTCCCAGAGTATTACGGTCATCCTGGTCTTGTTTTGATTTGTATTGATTATTTTATTGTTTCCATCTACATGAACAATGTGAGTGACTTACTTGTAACCCCCTGTTTGATTCTGTCTACAGACACATGTTTCGTTTCTTAGGTTTGTTGTTCTTAATGCCTAAATTTTTCTAAGTCCATTTTTTGCATTACTGCGCATGTCCGCTCTATGCCCTTACCAGGCTAGTGACAATTCTTAATTATGCGCATGCCCGGACTTTCTAACGGGATCACAACATCCGGTTAGTGTATCGGACGCCGAGGAGCGCATAACATGTGCGCTCGGCGTTCTCATGGGTCTGAGACATTTCCGTACAGGTAAGAGATTGATTTTATCTAATTAAGTTTTTATAGGTGATGGTATATAACTATGATAATGTGTTCAGTCTAACTATGCCTTGAGTAAGGGCAAGATGTGCCCGAAACGCGTCCCGGCGAACTTTTTGTGTCTAGGCCGTCATGGGTTTTTTTAATTCCTGTGTCACCCATCCTCACGTGGATTTTTTTATTGTTGTGCCTTATGTGCAAATGAATTAAATTGGTGGATTTTTTTAATAATTTTTTCACCTCAACGCCGCTGTCCCGCCTGGTCCATTTGTATATTTTTTTGAAACCCTACAGAATGCCCCTATAAACCTGGCCTGCCCCTACAGCCAGCCCCCCTATACCTGCCCCTACTGCTGCCCTATACCTGCCCTACAGGCCGGCCCTATTACCTGCCCTATACCCTGCCCCTACAGCCGGCCCTATAAGACCAGCCCCTTATAACCTGCCTACAAGCCCGGTTCCGACACCCCAAATACCCTGCCTCAAACAGCTGCCCTATAACAGCCCCTATACCTGCCCTAACAGCTAGCCTATAATACCCCTTGGCCCTACACCGGCCCCTAATAACCTACCTAATACCCTGCCCTACAGCCTGCCCCCTAATACCTGCCTAAGGGGGCCCATAATAACCTGCCTATTACCCTGCCTAATGGGGGGGCCCATATACCTGCCTATTACCTGCGTATGGGGCCAAATACCTGCCTATAATCTGCTTATGGGGACATATAACTGCCTATTACATGCCTATGGGGCCATATACGTGCCATTTGGGACATATACCTGCCTATACCTGCATATAGGGCCATATATATCCCCTTTATAATTGCCTATGGGGGACATTAAACTGTCTATGTAAATTTTATGGTATCCATTTTTATTTTTAAAATTTACCAGTAGCCGCTGCATTTTCTACCCTAGGCTTATACTCGAGTCAATAAGTTTTCCCATTTTTTGGGGCAAAAGTAGGTGCCTCGGCTTATACTCGGGTCGGCTTATACTCGAGTATATACGGTATTTTAAGATTCCTAGGGAAAGTCATTGGTGTGTGGGACCGCCCTTATCGGGGCAATGACCCTATTATCTGAAGGGCTTGTTGAGGATCTTTGTTGTTAGGGTGAGAGGTTCCTGTAAATATATAACAGATTAACTCTACCTGATTGGAGACAATGTGGTTATTGAAGTCGAGTTAAGGACTGTAGTACTGTCTTTTGTACCCTCGAGCCTACAGTACCTTTGACTGTTGAAGGGGCTTCTATGATCATTTTGTTATCTGATGACAAATTGTGTGATTATCAATATAAAGGGGTTTCTCTTATCTTCAGTCCTAATAAAGATTATTATTTTATTGGGGTATAAGTTTGTTCTGTGAAAATATGGTTTGTAAGTTAACTTCAAAGTGATTATTGCAAATGCAGAGTTTAATAGAGTAACTGGTGATTGGATCTAAAGTCCGCCCCAAATGAGGTTTTTGGGGGCCTTCATATATTGAGGGTACATTATTGTGTGAGAGCTTGGGCCTACCCAAGGCTCCTCTAGCACTCTGGTGGGCAAGTCTGGCGGGCATAAAGTTGTAACTATAGGGGACACAGAGGTTGCAGGCACACCCTATCCCTGGAGCGTGAGAAAGCATTAAAACTATCCCCTGCCCTTATGAGAAGATCAATACTAAATCATGATAGTTGTTAGAAATTGTACATGTAGGTGCAACACTTTTAAGTTACATCAATGCCCGTATATACAACATTAAAAAGTCAATATTAGATACAGCTTCCCAAATACTTTTAATTCAATGAATGATTAATTAGCTGGATTTATCCTTTCATTAACTTGGTAAAAGTGACTCCTGACATTCAGCAGCAGTATTATAACATTAGGAATTCATGCATATGTACATATACCATAGTTGCCAACCCTCCCGGTTTTGGCGGGTCACCCCCTGCAAAATGGGGCCGTGTTCCCCCCCCCCCCGCCACGCTAGGGTGGCTTAACCTCCCGCCTCTTTCCAGAAGCTGGAAGTTATCTGTATACCGAGGCATCGGGCCAGCGTCTCTTGACGCTGCCCGATGCCTCTGTCCTGGGCAGCCGCCGGCAATGCTCTCCTAGCTTAAGAGGAAGCTGCGAGAGCATTGCGGGGGTAGAGGGCGGGGCTTAGCGGGAGCCGTGAAGCTCCGCTCCCTTTCCACGAGTTTGAAAAACTAGGATGCCAGCAGGACAGGTGAGTGCAAGGATGGCTTGTGTGTTTGGCAGGGGCGTCGCTAGACAGATTCATTCGGGGCACGAGCCCCAAATGAATCCGCCTGTGCCCCGAGTCTCGGCGGCTCCAGGCCGCTGCCGTGGACCTGGAGCGCTCCTTGGTGCGGGCGGCGCCCGCCGATCTCTGACTTTCACGGCCGTTTCACAGCGGGCCGCGCAGTCAGAGTCGGGGAGGGGCAGGGACGATTGTTCCCCTCCTGTCTTCTCCCCTGTATGGGACAGCGCTTGGTAAGCGCTGTACATACACGTCGGCATCGCAGGGGAGTGACGCGCTGCTTTCATCACCCCCCTGCGACGCTGGGATCCTCTGAGCCGGCAGCTCTGCCAGCCGAGGAGGTCCCGGGCCCCCGCGAGACGGCGTAAGCAGCGTGATGTCATCACGCTGCTTCAAACCCCTTCACAAGCTGCAGGACCTGGACACGCGGACGGGCCTCATTAGGTGAGTAGGTTTTTTTTTTTATTTTTTTTTTATTAGGTAAAGGGCATATGTGGCTAAGGGGTCATAGTTTGGCTACAGGGGGGCATATTAAGGCTACAGGGGCATATTTTAAAGGCTACAGGGGGGCATGTGTGGCTACAGGGGGCATATTAATGGCTACAGGGGGGCATGTGTGGCTACAAGGGGCATATTAATGGCTACAAGGGGGCATGTGTGGGTTAAGGGGTGCATATTAATGGCTACAGGGGGGGAAAATTTTGGGTACAGGGGGCATAATTTAAAGGCTACAGCGGGGCATGTGGTGATACAGGGGGCATATTATGGGTAAGGGGGGCATTTTGTGGCTACAGTGGGGGCATATTAATGGCTACAGGGGGCATATTAATGGCTACAGGGGGCATGTGTGGCTACAGGAGGCATATTAATGGCTACAGGGGGGCATGTGTGACCCACAGGGGTGCCAATAATTAATGGCTACAGGGGGGCATGTGTGGCTACAGGGTGCATATTAATGGCTACAGGGGGGCATATTAATGGCTACAAGGGGGCATGTATGACTACAGGGGTGCATATTAATGGCTACAGGGGGCATGTATGACTACAGGGGTGCATATTAATGGCTACAGGGGGCATGTGTGGCTACAGGGGGGCATATTAATGGCTACAAGGGGGCATGTGTGACTACAGGGGTGCAAATTAATGGCTACAGGGGGGCATGTGTGGCTACAGGGGGGCATGTGTGGCTACAGGGGTGCATATTAATGGCTATAGTGGGCATTTTTTAATGGCTTTCAGGGGGCAATGTGTGGCTTACAGGGGGCATATTAATGGCTACAGGGGCTGTGGGGCTACAGAGGGGCATGTGTGGCTTTCAGGTGGGAAAGTGTGCTACAGGGGGCATTTTGGGCTACAGGGGGCATGTATGGCTAAGGAGGCATGTGTGGCTACAAGGGGCATGTGTGGCTACAGGGGGGCATGTGTGGCTAAGGAGGCATGTGTGGCTACAGGGGGCATATGTGGATAAGGGGGAATATGTGGCTTAGGGGGCATATGTGGCTAAGGGGGCATATGTGGCTACAGGGAGCATATGTGGCTACAGGGAGCATATGTGCTAAGGGGGCATAGTGGCTTAAAGGGGGCATGGGCCAGGGGGGCATATGTGGGGGAAAGGGGGCATATTTCTGGGTAAGGGGGCAATATTATATGTGGCAATGGGGGGGATATTTCCTGGCTATTGGGGGGCATATTACCTGGCTAAGGGGGCAGTAACCTGGCTACAGGGGACTAGTAACCTGACTACAAGGAGCATATTACTGGCTACAGGGGGCATATGTGGCAAAGAGGGCATATGTGGCTAAGGGGGCATATTATATGTAGCAAAGGGGGCATATGTGGCTAAAGGGGCATATTATATGTGGCAAAGGGGGGCATATTACCTGGCTATGGGGGGCCTATTACCTAGCTAAGGAGGCAGTAACCTGGCTTACGGGGACTAATAATCTGACTACAAGGAGCCTATTACTGGCTACAGGGGGCAGTAACCTGGCTACAGAGGGCAGTAACCTGGCTAGAGGGAGCAGCAACTTGGCTAAAAGGGGCTACAACCTGGCTACAGTGGGCTACTACCTGGCTATAGGGGGCAAATTTTTACCTACAAGGGGGTAAATATTACCATTTGGGGCACTAAAAGATGGGGATTATGTAAAGAGATAGGAAATTGTAGAGAAATGCTGATAAAATGAGGAGTCTAAGATGTTTGTTTTGTACATTCTGCAGTGAAGAGTCGTTGCCAGGAGAGGACGTCATGGCATTTGGAACAGATGGAGACGAAGAGAAAGAGAACAACTCTTCAGAGACGTCTCCTGTAAGTCACCAAATGTAACTGCAGTGTAATCACTTATATTTCTCCTGAGCCTACAAAACAAAGTTTTTTTCTTTGTAAAAATACATCCGCCCGTTCACAATGAGACGCAAAAAAATTCCCCTGTGGGAACCAGCCCTACTCAGAAAAACTTAAGGGCCCGAGCCCCAGATGTTTTGGGACCCTAGAAACGCCCCTGGTGTGTGGGGAGGGGGGTGGCTGATTGCCTGTGAGGAGAGGGTTGTGTCTGTGAGGAGAGGGGTGTGTGGCAGTGGACTGAGTTTCTTGTGAGGGAAAGGAGTGTGAAGTAGGTTTTTTATTTTATTGTTTACTAGCTATGGGGGGGCCATTGCCTGGAAAAAAGGGGGCATCTGCCGGGCTCATGGGGGCATCTGCCTGGATAAAGGGGGCATCTGCCTGGCTCATGGGGTCATCTGCCTGGCTCATAGGGGCATCTGCCTGGCTCATGGAGACATCTGCATGGCTCATGGGGACATCTACCTGGATAAAGGGGGCATCTGCCTAACTATTGGGGGAACTACCTGGCTGTAAGGAGCATCTAAGTGGCTATTGGAGGCACTACCTGGATGTAGGGGGCACTACCTGGATCTAAGGGGCACTACCTGGCTGTAAGGGGCACTATCTGGCTATTGGGTACAGCTACCTGGCTAGAAGGGGGCATTAACCTGGCTACAGGAGGCTACTACCTGGTTACAGGATTCAAATAGGCCACCACATAAAGATACCTACCTTTTGGGGCACGTTTGGCGGTATCTCCCACAGCCCTCTCTGGATGTATGAATAGGACCATTCTCATAACAGTCCAGGGATGATGGGTGAGCTTCCAAAAAAATCTACATTTAGCTTTCTTCCAGAGCCAGTACTCAGTTAGCATGTTAACGACGGCCTATTAAAATGGGCCCGTATATCGGTCGTAATTTACGCGCGAACGGCCGAAATAGCGCCGGGAAGCGCACCAGTGCGCCATTACGCGGCCGAAAAACCGGCCCATTCATTCAGGTAATTCACAGTTCTCATAGAGAACTATGGATTACGTCTCTCTCACACGCACGGCGAAATCGACAGGGCGGGGAGATAATTTTAACATGTGAATTACATGTGACATGTTGGCAATTCAAAGTAATGGGCCGGCGAAAAGTGCCGGACCCCTCGATCACCGCCCCCGCCCCTGTCCACAACGGAGTAATTGCGTGCGTTATTGTCCCGCAATTAAGCCGTGTGAACATATCCGTAGGTGGAGTAGGGACATGGCTTTTTGAAGGCGGGCGTTGGCTGCTTACATACAAGATGGGCGGTGGATATGCAATTTTTTGGCGCGGATGACTATGACAACGCCTTTCATATCTCCTTCTTTTTTACTTTCAAAAGTTGGCATGTATGACATATACCCACCAAGAAGTTTTAATTTCTCATTCACACACTCTTTTTTTTGGCTTAAAGAAACCTCTAAAATTGTATATTTATAGTGCTAAATACATTTTTATGTGGGTCAAGTTGTATTTTTTAGTTGTACCTTTTATTATATAATTTGAAATATTGGGAAACCAAAAATAAATTCTATATGGGACAAAACAGGGAAACAAGGTTACACCATATTTTTTTGTTAAATTTTATTATGTGGGTCATCACAGTAATACCAAACTTACAAGGTTTTCTTTATGTTTCCTTGTACAATGCCATTTTTGTGACCAATAACTTTTGATTTTCATTTAAGGACCTGTAAAAGAGCTTCTGTTTTGCAGGCCAAAGAGTAGTCATTCTTGGTATCATTTTCAGGTACATACAATTTTTTAATCACTTTTGTATTCGATTTTTTGGGGGGCGTGAGTTGGCCAGAAAAAAAACCCACAATTCTGGCATTGGATTTTTTTATATTTTATTCCTCATCGGTTATAAATTGGGTTTTACAGATGTGGAATTACCGATAATGTTTAACTTTTTTGCTTTTCTTTTCAATATGTAAATTGAGAAGAGGGGTGTTTTTAGAACTTTTGATTCTTTCCTTTGCATTTTTTATATTTTTAAAAGTTTTTTTATTTATTTTATAGTCCCCATAGTGTACTTGATCAGTAGGGGGTGCAATTTATTGTGTATTATACTACAATATTAATATACTGCAGCATATTATACAACTTTCATGGTCCTATTATACAATGCTACTAGCAATAAAATGTCTGGGCAAGGAGCCTGCTCGGTCAGCACTCCGTCATTGTGTGACCGAGGCATATAAGTAGTTAAAAGGAACGTTATCTCCAATTCCCGATGGTGGGGAAAGGTGCTGTAACTAACAACCTGCATCTTTGTTTTCTGAGCAGGTTCAGCTTCTGAGTTCACTCTATATTGCCTTCCCAACAATGTGCTATATGTGTACGTCAAGAAAAGATTAAAGGGGTGTCCCTTATCTTATGTGATAATATTGGGATATTAGTTCCATTTCTAAGTTTTTTATTTATCAAGAGTAGAAGGTCCCCTAGTTTCCTGTTGGGCACCACAACTACTACTACTACTAATACTACTACTACTACTACTACTACTGTTACTAATGTTCTTCCAATAGGTGGATGTCCCAAAAGTAAAACTGTTACCTACCACACATTATTGCTCCTTACTATCAGCCAAGGAACATACATTATGGGCTTTGGAGTTGGGAGTCTGGTGCCTGATCTGCAGTTGGAGTTCATCATAAAATGGACGACTTCCACTACCACAAAATATATAATAAGTTGTTCCAGTTGTTCGATGCAGGGTAAATATGAGCAAGAGGAATTATGTAACCGGGCCAGTGCTGATGCTCAAATCTTCAGCTTTACTTCACATGAGGAGGGGAATTGATGACATGGAGCAGGCTAAAGCGCTGCCAGGGGGGAAAAGATTCTGCTCCCATGGCCAAACAGTTTTGATTTGCAAATGTTTTCACCTTTGCTTTCAAAAGAAGTAGAGTTTAACAGTTCCATCAAAAATGACTATGGCCCTGAGCATATCTTTATACCCCGACTTTGCTTAGAGTTATGTTGCCCCTGTGGTTACCGCGCTTTGCCATCAACCCAAGTTAGTGTAGAGAGACTGTTTTCTAGCATGGAAAATAATGAGATCAGATGTGAGGTCACTTCTATTACAGGATTGATGGAGGCAATACTATTTATCAGAAACTATTAAGAGGGATCTACACGTAATGTTCATGCAGTGTTTTGCATATTTACATTTTTTGTGTTCTAAAGTCATTCCAATATATATTATTTTACACTGACAAGCAAAATCGGTTAACAATGTTTTGAACTTGTGAATCATCAGGCTCCATTATCTCCATCCACTACAGATTTGTTACTTGTGAGCTACTGTAATTTTATAAACAGTTATCTTACCTATCTTTTTTTATACCTTAAATTTGACTTGCAAGTACTTTTAGCATATGCTTACTTCTGCAGATTATACCTGATTAACTGCATTGTTACTGTTTTGCTCATAAAAATCAAAATGTTAATTTTTATTATTTTGTTACTGGATCATATTCAAGCATGTCTTGACCAAAATCGGATCCCAGGTCTCTTCTACACATTCCCAATGTTTTTTGCAGACTGGACTTGGATACAATTACCAGCTTTTTCTTCAACTCTTACCACAAGAGTTCAAAAAATCAAAACTTTGCTTGTCAGTGTCTGTTCTACCTAAATAGCTTGATCATTGTATCGTAAGGTGATAAAAAGGCTTATGTTACCATTTTACTACAGTAAAGTTATTGTTGTGAACGGCGCCGCAGCCCACAACTTGGGCTGCGGGCGCCGTTGCTGCTCTGCCTGTGCCCCCACACTAACCTGGAAGAGTGACGCATTGCCAGGGTTGTCAGGAACGACAGGCGCACTCGTCCCCCTGCGCGCTAGCACATCAACAAAACTCCTAAACCTACTAGCGCACTACGCTCGGCACTGTGAAATTTAAAGGGCAGCGCACGGTAATTGGCTAATTGCCGGGCGATGCCTCTATTTTACCTGGGCGCTTCGCCCACTCCCGTGCCGGGATTTTAGTGCCCTTGGCCTATTGAGATAGAAAGCTGTTCCCAGTTGTCTTGTTCTGATTTCCATGTACTGTACAGTTTGCCTCGTCTCCTGACCACGAACTATGCTGCCTGCCCAGACCTTCCTTGCTTCTCCACGACCAAAAGGACAACCATTGCCACCTGTCCTGACCTTCTTGCCTGTTCCCAGGACTACGAGCCTGCCTTACGATTTTGTTACCACGATATACATCGAGCTGCCATCGCATAGCAAGTTCGCGTCAGGGGTAGTGACCTGGTTGACTTCCCGCTCGCAGCAAAGTCTATCACGCCTGGCGGCGGGTTCTGGTGGAAAAACACCGGGACTACTAGACCTATGCTCCCTGGCATGGCTTACACCTATGCTTGTGGTAGGTCTGTGGATCCACATCTACGTCCGGGACACATTATAGTATAAGATACCTGGCCATGGTTTCACGCCAAAGTAACGCTGCCCAGTGCTGGCGGACCTCTCTCGCCGTGGTTGCCCAACAGTCTTCAGAATACTGGCCAGCAGGCGCAACTGCTGGATTCAGTTGACCACCATGTTTTTTATGAGCAGCTGTCACTGCCCCAGCAGCAGCCTCCACCTTCCTTCCGTCGTAGTCACTTCCGCTCCAGCGACACCACTGACTCCGTTGGGACCCCCATGCTTCATTTTCGCCCTGCCGCCAAAATTTGATCGGCGACCCCAAAGCTCTGCAGGGGATTCCTCACCAGTGCACCATTGACATGATTAATGGTGGACCAATTTCCTATCTGAACGTCCAACAGGTGGCGTTTTGTGTGGTCAGCCTCTTGTCCAGGAGGGCCCTGTCCTGGGATATAACCTCTCTGGGACAGGAGCGATCCGGTGGACTGCGGGACCTGCAGGCCGCCGAATTCTGCGAGTTCTTCGAGGAGCAAGCACGGCATCTTTGCGGAGGTTTGAACTCTTGAAAAACCTGCGCACAGGGCGACATCCTTGGTCGGGAATTATGGGGTACAGTTTCGCACCCTAAGCATCATTGCTGTCCTGGAGAACTAACGCCGCCTGTGCGCCACCTTTAAGAAAGGCTTTCCAGTAGGGTTAAGGGGAAGCCCTTACAGAAAGAGATTTGCCATCCTCCTTAAGCGATTTAATCCACCTGGCCACCAGCATAGCCGTGGCGCTTTGCAGAGAGGCAAGAAGAGCTTAGCCAAAATCGTGAATGGCGCGACCGCCGACCGTCTACCTACGCCGGCTCTGGTATTCCGAGGACCTTCCCACTGCCAATTCCTTTACCCCGTCTGCGGATAGAAAAACCGTGCAGGTGGGATCAGGCTCACATTTCGAACAAGAGTTATCCGTCGCGTTGTGAAGAAAAGTTGTGCCTGTTCTGCGCCAGTCAGGCTTCATTTTTCGGAGGAGGACTGTTCCGCTTCGCCCCCAACGTCCGGGGGAAATGCCCCCTGCACCTAGGCCCATGTTGGGGAGGCCTTTTCCCTAGGGTGGAGAACTCTCATCCTCTCCGCGCCTGATTATGCCGGTTATAAGATCAGGACTGACTCGGGACTTGATTCCAGGCTCTGCTTTCTGGACTCCGCTTCCTTACGGAATTTTATCCACGCCGTCCTTGTGTCCCAGGTATCAGCTTCCAGTGGTTAGACTGAGAAGAAACCGTTGAGTGATACTCCTAGGTCACAAGGGGAGCTCCTTTGCAGACGCCATTCAGTACAGGGACCAAGCCGGTGAACCTCAGTTGGGGCGTTATTTGCACAAGGAGGAAGATCTCCATCTATGTCCTGTCTAGATCTTCCATCAGCGATTCCTGTTGGGGCTTTCCGTCGGCTGCAGCCGCCATACCCCTTTACTCAATTGGAAGAAAGACGTGGTGCTACGTTAGGGTCCTGACTGCCGGGAAACCTTTGCCTGGTGGCACCCCGCTTGGTGTGACTACGCTCTTCACATCCATCCTCCTGGCTTCTGCCAGTCCTGCCCCGGAAATACCGGGGATTATGCGGCCATCCTTCTCTGAAGACAGCAGGCGAAGACCATTCCGCCTCATCGCCCCTCGAATGCCCGATTGACATTGCTGCCGGGAACCAGTCCTCCCAGGGGCAGGGTATACCCGCTTCGTGCGGAGACCCAGGCCATGTTGACCTACATTCGGGGAAAACCTTCAGACAGGGCTCATACGCAAATCCACATCTCTGCGGGGGCAGGATTTTCTTTGTGCAGATGAAAGATGGCTCCCTGCGGCCTTGTATCGACTAACGAGAGGATTAATAAAAATCACTGTGTAATAACCGCTATCCCTTGCAATTGATCACCTAGAACTGTTTGGTCCGGCTTCGTGGAGCAAAGATTTTCTCCAAACTTGACCTGCGAGGAGCCTACAACTCAAATGAATTCGAGAAGGGGATGAGTGGAAACTGCTTTTAACAAAAGGGCATGGTTCACTGAGTACTTGTCAGCCCTTCGGTACTGGTGCAATGCCCCAGCAGTCTTCCAAGAATTTGTGGGGGGGGGAATCGATATATTCTGGGGATCTCCCTATACGTGTTGTGTCGTGGTCTACGTTAGACGACTTTTGGTGTTTTTCTGCTGATTTGGGATCATCGCTACATGTCCGCCTGGATGGACGCGGATATGTGCCAACCACCTCTATGCTTAATTAGAGGATATATGTCTCTTCCACCAGACCTGCCCTACCGTTACTTGGGTTACGTCATCTTGGACGCGCGGGTTACAGATTGGATACTGCCATGTTGTCGGCACGTTTTTGCAGGTGGCCTAGGCCGGTAGGTCTACGAGCCTATAAACACTTCCTGGGCTTCTCGATTACTATCCAACAGTTTATTCTGGCACTATTCTACTTTTTGGTTGGTGGCCCTATCATTGCACTTACCAAGATAGAACACCAACCCTACGCAGTGGCTCCAGAGGCCGAAAAGGCATTTGTTCAGCTTTAAGCAGCATTGCCTCCTTGCCCGTCCTGACCAAACATAGATACCCGAGAAGCCATTCTGCTGGAGGTGGATACCTCCTCGGTTGGGGTGGTGCAATTCTTACACAGAGATGGACCTAAAGGCTCAAGATGGTACCATGTGCCTTATTCGTCCAAGACCTTCTCCCCTGCGGAGAAAAATATACACCATCGGAGATCGGGAAGTTGCTGGCTATCATGCTGGACTTAGAGGAGTGGGCATTATCTTCTGGAGGGCACCCACGCTATCCAATCACCATTTACCCGACCATTAAAAATTCTTCAATCCTCCCATTCGGGCCCAACGCCTCAATCCACGTCCTAGCCAGGTGGCTCCCTCTTCTTCTGCCACTTTCAACTTCCAGATACCTTTTATCGACCGGCAGAGAGAGTAATCGTCAGGGCCGATGCGCTCTCCCTTGTCTCCAATGTGTACCCCAGCATAGAATTTCTCCCGATCGCCTATTCTTTGCGGCTCCGGTGGATCACCCAAAAGGTGCCTCCAGGCTAAGTACTTACGTCCGTCTGCGCGGAGCGAGAATTTGAAAATGGGGTCATCCACTGTTCTCTAGTGGCCTGGTCACCCGGGGTGCACGCAAATCGTTCCTCTAATCTCCCCGTTTTATACTGGGGTATGGAGCGTGAAGGGACGTCAGGAATTGTGATGTTCCTGCGTTACTTGTGCTGTAACAAGACTCCTCGCCACCATAACCGCAGGTTTGCTCCAGCGACTGACTATCCCTAGGGCCCCTTGGTCTCATGTGGAGATGGATATCATTTCACGGACATCTTCCTGCCACTCCTCGCGGGCAACATGTGTTCATCTGGGTGGTCGCGGACCATTTTTCGAAGATGGCGCACTTTATCACGTTGCAAGGTTTCTACCATCTGCCCCCCAGTGTGGCCCAGGACAGTTTTTTCTCCAAATCTTCCATCTACAAACAGACTTCCCGCTATTGTTCGGATCGGATGGTCCAATTTGTGTCGAGGTTTTGGCGGGCTCTCTGCTCTCGGTTGTAGATGAAACTGATTTCTTTCTTCTGTTTCCACCCTGCAGTACGAACGGACAACGTTTGGAGGAGAATCAGATCCTGGGGGGCTATTTGCGGGCACTTTGTCATCGGCTCGATAGGATATCGACGCTGGGCCTGCTTAACTTCCTGGGCAGAGTTTTCTTATAACTCCCTGGATTCTGAATCCACTGGTACCTCTCCATTTTTTGTTATGTATGGCCAGCATCCCCGCCCTCCGTTACCAGTGTCTTCTCCATCTGAGGTTCCAGCAGCGGATACTTTTGCCCGAGATATGCTGCCCATTTGGAATCAGACGCGCCAGTCCCTGCAGCATGCGTCCGCACGCATGGAGGTCCAAGCGGACAAAACATAGAAGAACCTCCCCAGTGTTTCTCCTGCGGTGACAAGGTGTGGCTATGGCCGATAATCGGCCTCAAGATCCCCTCTTACAAATTGGGTCCCCGGTACGTAGGACCATTTGAAGTACTCAGTCACATCAACCCGGCTGCCTATAAACTCCGTCTCCCACCCACAATGCGTATTCCCAACTCCTTCCATGTCTCCTTGTTGAAACCTGTGGTCCTGAACCACTTTTCCCAGAGTTTTGCTCCTCTGTCTGCCGAAGCGGAGTCCACCAACATCTTCGCTGTAAATGAAATCCTGGATATAAAGACCATCAGGGGAAAGCGGCATTTCCTTATAAAATGGAAGGAGTTTGGTCCTGAAGAAAGATCTTGGGAGCCGGAGGCAAACATCCTGGACCGTGAATTTGCTGCAGAAATTCCTCCAGGCCAGGAAGAGGGGAGGGCAAAAGGGGGGTACTGTTGTGAACGCCCCACAGCCCGCACTTGACTGGTGGGGCGCCGTCGCGGCTCTGCCTGTGCCCCCATTACCAGGACGAGTGCCGCTGTTGCCCGGGTGTCGGGCATTGGGCGCATTCGTCCCCCTGCGCGCCAGTACTCAGCCGGCCACGCTCCAGTGTCTCTGTAGCCTCCTGCTGCCCGGCACACGCGTCCCCATGTGCTAGGGCACGCTTCGGCTCTGTGAAATTTAAAGGGCCAGTGCACCAGTAATTGGCTAATTGCCGGACGCTGCCTCTATATTATCTGGGCGCTTCCACGCACTCTCTGCTGGATCTTTAGTGCCCTTTCCTATTGAGAAAGCGTTCCCAGTTGTCTTGTTCTGATCTTCCGTGTACTGTACCGTTTGCCTCCGTCTCCTGACCACGAACCTCTGCCGCCTGCCCAGACCTTCCTGCTTGTCCACGACCACGAATCATTGCCGCCTGTCCTGACCTTCTGCCTGTCCCCAACTATGAGCCTGCCTTATGATTTTGTACCACGCTATACCTCGGCTGCCATCGCAAACAAGTCGTGTCAGGGGTAACGACCTGGTAGACTCCCGCCGCAGCAAGTCCATTCCGCTTTGCGGCGGGCTCCGTGGCGTGGCTTACACCATCGCTTAAGGTGGTCCAGTGGATCCACTTCTACGTATGAGGGAGTCAGGAGTCAGAGTCAGGAGTCGGGAGACGGAGTCGGAGGTTTGGGAAATTGAGGAGTCGGAGTCGGGGCTTTGGCTTGCTGACTCCACAGCCCTGCATAAATGTCTCAAATGGGAACATGTTTTTTTGGAGTTGTGCAATCTGATAATGTGGCCTTCAGACTGGAAAAGGTAATACACCCTGCTGCAGCCCACAACACAATCATTTCAAGTACTGTGCCTACTGGTAACACAGAGCACAGGACTAATGTTCTCTTCATCTCAGACCTTGAAGAAACCACTGCCATTTTTTTTCATGCAATGGCATCACCAAAGTTATGCAGTTAATACATCACTCAAAGACTTTTTATTTAATTTATCTTTTCTGGTGTATCTGTGTTCTTCATAAGAAAAACAGATCTTTGTATAAATCCAACATTTATGTAGTCTACTAACTATCCTTTGCTAATACGTTTTTCTTCAATTCTATGCTTGATGTCGTTGATTTTTGTGCACTATGGTAATATATCAGCTGAGGTAAAAATCAATGGCAAATGTCATAGATTTTTTTCTATAGATGACAATCATACTTTCACTGGATCAATAAGTTTCCTGTTTTAATCATTCTAGTATCTTCCTCAATGGCGCCTCTTTCTAACAAGGTCCCTTATCTCTTTGTAAATGTATTTAATTTACAAAAGTTATCTTGAACACTGCACTCCAGACTACCATCTGTGTATAGTAAGGCTAAAGGTCACTGTTTTATCTAGGTTTGCTACCTGCCTAATATATATTAAATTGATTATGTAGCACAAAGGAACAGACCTACATAAAACCTTGGTGGTATGGTGGTAGAAGAGAGTTTTCCATCTGAGACCGCAGAACATTACAGTTACCATAGAAATGGATGTAGCTGCCATAGAGGTATATGATGCTTTTACTCTATATACTCTATATCTCCAATTTCTTCTGGAGGTTTTTTTCTGTTGTCAGAAAACAAGTGAGGATTTCTCAGCTGGTATCCGCATAAAGTGAGGTATTCTGCCACAACACAATGAGTCAAATGGAGTCTAAATGCTTGCCATGTTTGAACATCTAATCGCAAACTAATTATGCACTACTCATAAGAAGTTAGGATTTTGGTTGAAATTTCAGGAAGAACATAAAATTTCTTAATTTTTTTTTAAAATGAACTAAATGAGACCATCTTTTAACTATAGAATGCACAAGTCCAACTTTTCAATGTTTCAGTACTTTGCACAACTTGCTGACAAGCTTAATAGCAAAATTCACAACAGGTGTTTGATCCCTGAATCGCCCAATGAATCTAGGGGATCAATTTGAATTGGGATTTAAACAATCCTCCTCATCATGCTGTTCACGTTTTGACATCATGAGACCAAGACAACACATCACAATTGATCAACAGTACCTCACCATTGTAAGGCTCTAAAGCAGGATCCTCTCAGATGGAAGTGGCCACTGAGCTTAAAGTGTCACAGTGTCATCAACAGGTTGCAACAGAGATACAGAGAGACTGGAAGAGTCACAAAACAATGCCCTGTGGAACCGAATGATGAATGCCACACAACTCCAGGCATGTTTAAGAGAGGTGAGAGGCACCCAAGTGTCACATCACACCATTCGGAACCATTTACATCAGTGTGGCTGCATGCTAGACGACCTGCAAGGGTACCTGACCTGGCTGATGCCATAGCGCTCTCCTTGATTTCTCCATCATTTCTGCTCAGAGTGAATCTACTTATATTACTGAACAGCACTTAGGAACTCGTCAAACGTAGATGCTCCCTGGCCATTGCAATACAATTATGCCTGTGCCTGGTGGCATGGTCAGGTCATCTAGCATGCAGACCACGCTGATGTAAATGGTTAAGAATGGTATGACTTGACACTTGTTTGCTTCTCACCTCAGCTAAACATGCCTGGACTTGTGTAGCATTCATCATCCAGTTCCGCAGGGCCTTACATAAGGCATAGGTTCCGGACTATTCTATCTTTCGATCTATGTGCAAAACCCGCTGATGACATCGTGACATCTAAGTCAGTGGCAACTTCCATCTGAGAGCATCCTGCTTGAAGCCCCACAATGGTAAGGTACTGGTGATCAATTGTAGGGTGTTGTCTTGGTCTCATGATGTCAAAATGGCCTCATTTAGTCAATTTAGAAAACATTTTATGTTCATCTTGGAACTTAACCAAAAGTCAAATAACACATTTTTTGTAGTAGTGTAATTTGATTTCCTTATGATTTTTTTTTTTTTTAAAAAGGTAACCTGGCAAGTCCATTTTTTTCCTGTGGTATAAAGACAAAGGGCATGCTGGGTCTGTTTAATAATGAACACCAACAGTGCCCAATGGAACCCACTTCTGTCATGGTGTTCTTCATTTGAATGAAAAAAAAAGCACTGCATGCTATGTTATCTTTTCTGTCATTTTGACAGAAGCTGCGATAAATGCTCCTAACAGAACCTCCAATTCAGATGTGAATCAGTTCTAGCATAACTTTTTAAATGTAATGCCCTCAAAATCGCATACAACTTCAACAGTTCTCCTAGCAATAGCATAGTGGCTCTCAGTGGAAGCCCCCAAAACTTAGAACGGTACTAATAAGCACAGGTAAAATATACTAGGGACAAAGTAGTATTTTAGAGATATCTCACATGACCCGCAGGTGACTAATTTCAAAAATAAAATGCCAATTCAAATTACCTCATTATCCATGTGTCCCTTCTTTCTATGCACTCCTGAAGGTGCATAAGTGACATCACTTAAGTGACACTACAGTCTTCGGGATGGACTCCTTATCTCAAGATGCTAGTATTTACATTGATAAAGTCCTCCAAGAATTTGCCCTTCTGTCTTTTATAAAGGATACCTTAGATCTTCTAAGGAAACTTGAAAGATTGACAGTCAATAAGAACACAAAGCTGGCGTTAATAGATGTAGAGGCCCTTTACAGTAGTATTCTACATAATCGTGGGCTTCAAGTTGTACAGTACTTCTTGTCTGCTAAGGGCATCCATAATATTGAAAATAACCAACATGTTCTTCAATTGATTTGTTTCAGCTTGAATCATAACTGTTTCTCTTTCTAATCAAAAGTCCACCACCAGCCCTTGTGCTCCCACAAAAAAAATTATTCCTGGGCTGGTGGGAAGAGACCTTAGTAATTACTGAAGACAACCTGGGTTGTATGGATAACATCCTAATGTGGGTCTGCTATATAGATGATGTCATTATTCTGTGCAATGGCACCATGAAGGCTTTCGAAATTTTTGTTGAACTTCTATTCCGCTGGGAGAGCTACCATCTGGCCTACCATCTTGCTACCATGTGGCCAATTTAAAAAGAGGGATCCCCAAGGGTCATTTTTTTTTAATTTAAAGGTACTATTCCCCTCAAGCTAACTACGTACACCAAGCCAAACATCTTAAGCAACGATTATTACATAAGGGGAACCTAATTGGGGTCACTGGCTCTGAGACCAGAGAGAACTAAATTGTTAGTTCCAAAGGGTAATAACATTAATCACACTAGCCAAACAGCAAGAATCATTGCTAATTTTGATCAAAGACACAAAAATGTGACAGACATACTCAGTAATTGCTGGGAAAAATTTTTTTTTTGATGGATTCAAAGAATTTTTACCTTCACTCCGATTTCATTCAGAGAGGGGGGGTTTTTTTAAAGCACAGACATGCCCACAGTTCAAAAAAAACCCCTTTTAGGAAAAATGGAATTTGCTTGTCAGGATAATTAGCACTTTCTGATGCAGAGAAAATTGCATTGCTTGCCTGAATGTTGAACAAACAAAAACATTTTAAAGTTACTATACAGGTAAGACTTTATGTCAAAGGGACTTTTCAAACTGCAAGACCAAGATTGCAGTACTATAATTTTTTTATTTTACCTGTCTTTTTTTTTTTTTTGCAAATTTTCAAACATACATTTGAATAAAAGCACTGTCCCCCTATATTTAAATCATGAAAGCATGGAGAGACAATTTTGAGCATAAAAAGGTAACGAGGATAAATCTAATAATGGCATACCAAGACATTACATCTCTTATATCCTGCAAGGCAGGATCTTGAAATCCAAAACCCCAACTCCTAAACAGCGAAACAGGTAGTAATAAAGGTCATGAAATATTTGAGAAAGTAGCCGTGAAAAAAAATGAGTGTGTTTTTGTTATACAACAATTGAAAAGACCAGGGCAGTGGTTTAAACCATAGCTTTTAAAAACCCTTTGTAGAGAAAAATATTGTACAATACAAAAGTACAGGAAAAATGTTTTCATAAAGAATTTTGCACATTTAATTTTTTACGTATTTAACAAAGGGGAATTTAGCTTTCCCTGCTTTTAGTGGTATCGGAATTATGGTTCACGTGGGGAAAAAACTATCCATCCTCTAAAACAAAAACACACACACCATCCATTCACACAGTCGATCTCTGGTCAACCATTCCCAACTTTAATACACCTTTGGTGTGTAGCCAATTGGCCCACATGTGTGAGAAGCATTTGAGCCTGCCCCTTAAAGCATAAAAGATCTGGATTTATCAGATCAACTGTGGGGAGTTTGGGGTTTCCAAATTTTGAAGTATGTTTTCCTTTTAAAAGAAAAGGGTAGTCTTAAAGGATTCATTCATTCATGTCTAATAGGAGCCAGGTTTTCCACCAGAAATTATAGACTATTACTTGTTTGTTACACATTGGGAAGACCTAGTTTAGTGTCTGACCCCTTAAGGTCTAAGCCTGTTTTGGACTTAAGGACTAAGCCCTATTTTTCAAATCTGACATGAGCTGCTTTAACTGCTTTTACCTATCCAGATGATTTTGAGACTGTTTTCTCATGACACATTGTGCTTTAAAAAAAATTAATAATTAATTAACTCCTTGTTTATTTTCAAAAAATATCAAAATATTGTGAAAAATTGGAAAAATTTGCCAGTTTCAAAGTTTAAGAATGACTGTGTGCAAGACAGATAGCCATACCAAACCAAAATAGTAAATAATTAACATCTACCATAAGTCTTCTTTATGTTGGCTTAATTTTCCATATTCCAAAAAGAACTTTGTTAATGATATAAGGCAATACAGCAATATTGGTAATAATGCATTGGACATAGTACATTAGAGATTGAGCAGACAAAAATAAAAGTTTGAGTCCAATCCAGGCCCGGACTGACCATAGGGCAAACCGGGCATTTGCCCGGCGGGCCGCTAGGGTCCGGGCCACAGGGCCGGCCCGGATCGCCCGCCGAGGAGGACGGTGTTCCCCTCCGGTGGGCCCCCTGAGTGCCGGTCTGTGTCGCCGCTTAACAGGGCCGCATGGTCGCATCAGCGACCGGACCCCTTTGCAGGGGTGCCAAACAGGCCCCCCCCCTCGCACAACGGCAGCATGGCCGGGTCACCGACCCCAGCCCATGCAGCCATCACGCCGCCGACTCACCGCGCGTGCAAGCATCGACCGAGGCTTGAACATCTTGGATCTCCTGATCCCGTCTGGTTTCAGCTCCCAGGAGCCGCGGGGCCAATGCGCGCGAATGTGGATGACGTCATCGCACACTCCTGCATCCGCGTGCCACCGCACTCTGCAGTGAGCGGCCACCGGCTCCAGATTTAAAGAGACTGGGACAGCAGTGTCCGGGTGAGTAAAAAACGTTTTTTATTTTTTTTTAAACTACATTCTGTCCCTGGCTGCCTATACTGCCCCTGGCCCTGGCTATATACTTAGCCCCTGCCCTGGCTGTCCTATACTGCCCCTGCCCTGGCTATAAACTGAGCCCCCTGCCCTGGCTGCCTATACTGCCGCCTGCCCTGGCTATAACTGCCCCTGCCCTGGCTGCCTGTACTAAGCCCCTGCCCTGCTATATACTGCCCCTGCTTGGGCTGCCTATACTCGCTCCTGCCCTGGATGCCTATACTGCCCCTGCCCTGGCTGCCTATACTGCCCCTGCCCCTAGCTGCCTATACCTGCCCCTGCCCTTTCAATAAACTGCCCCTGCCCATGCTGCCTATACTGCCCCTGCCCTGGCTAATACTGACCTGCCCTGGCCTATAACTGACCCTTGCCTACTGCCTATACTCCCCCTGGCCCTCGGCTATATACTGCCTCCTGCCCTGGCTGCCTAACTGCCCCAGCCCTGGCTAAAATACTTGCCCCTGTCTATATACTGCCCTGCCCTACTGCCAATACTGCCACTTCCCCTGGCAATAAACTGACCCCTGCCTGGCTATATACTGACCCTTCCCAGCTGCCTATACTGCCCCTCGCCCTGGCTATATACTGTCCCACCCTAGACTGCCATACTGCCACCTGCCCTGGCTGCCTATACTGCCCGAGCCCTGGCTAATACTGCCCCTGCCCTGGCTAATACTGCCGCCTCCGCCCTGCCCTGGCTGCCTATACTGGCCACCCTGCCTCTGGTCTGCCTAAAGCTCTCCTGCCCTGGCTGCCTATACAGCCCCCTGCCCTGTGCTGCCTATACTTGCCCAGCCCTATCTGCCTATACTGCCCCTGCTCTGGCTATAAACTTGCCCCCTGCCCTAGCTCCATATCTGCCCCTTGCCTTGCTATATACAGACCCTAGTGCCCTGGCTATATACGCCCCTGCCCTAGCTGCCCAACTGCCCCTGCCCCTGGCTATATACTGACCCAGCACAGGCTGCTCTATACACTGGCCCCTGCCCTGGCTATATACTGACCCTTCCCTGGCAATATTACTGGACCCTGCCCTAGCTTCCTATACTGGCCCCTGCCCTGGCTATATACTGTCCCTGCCCTGGCTGCCTATACTATACTGCCCCTGACCTGCGCATATACAGTGGCCCCTGCCCTGAGCTTATATACTGCCCCTGCCCTGGCTGCAATAATAGCCCGCCTTGCAAATACTGCCCCCTGCCCTGGCTGCCTATAATAGCCCTGCCCTGGCTATATTCTGCCCCCCCTCGCCCCTGGCAGCCTCAAAATCAGCCCTGGGCCCTGGCTATATCCTTGCCCCTGCCCCTGGCTATATACTGCCCCTGCCCTGCAGCCTATAATAGCCCTACCCTGGCTATATACTCCCCCTGCCCCTGGCTGCCTATTAATAGCCCAGCCCTGTCATATACAGCCCCTCGCCCTTGCTGCCTATAATAGCCCTGCCCTGACTATAAATACTGCCCCTAGCCCTGGCTACCTAAATAGCCCTGCCCTGGCATATACTTGGCCCCTGCCCCTGGCTGCCAATAATAGACCCTGCCCTGGCTAATACTTGCCCCTGCCTGCACCTGGCTATATGATGCCGGCAGGCCCCTGGCTGCATATATCCTGCCCCTGGCTGCCTATAATAGCACTGCCTACCTATACACTTGTTGCCTTGGCTGCCTGTATCATAAAGAGCCTCGCCTACCTATACACTGCCCTGGCTGCCTACACTGTCATGCCTGCCTATATACTGTCCCGGTCTGCCTATTAGTGGCCCTGTCAGCCTGTATACTGGCCCTGTCTGCCTGTATACAGTCCCCTGCCTGTAACGTCCTGCCTGCCTGCATACTGCCCTGCCTGCCTAATGGGGGTCTACCTATTTACATGCCATTATCTGGACATTTTTTAATTTCTAATTTTTTTAGGGTCCTAACAGACTCTGTTTTGAGGAATTGATAGAAAGTGCTTGGAAGAGAGAGGAGTCTAATAAGTATTGTTGTAAATTCTACAGGGACGAGTTAGTTGACCAATAGAAGAAGACATTGCATGCCTGTACCCCCGAACAGAGAGAGAAATGTAAGGTAACCTACAAGGAAGGCGTCATGGAGGTTTTGTGCCAGAAGGAGCAGAAAAGGAAAGGAAAAGATAAGAACAACTCCCATCAGAGATGACGTCTCCTGTGAGTCTCTGCTGTCGAGGTTAAGTACTTCTGTGTTGAGACAGTGCTGTATTCATGTGGGCTGTGACCTGACTACTGGGATGTGAATGGTGGGGTATGTAGTTATGATGGTGCTATATTATGTCAGTGTGGGCTTGTCCCAGAATGTAAAGCAGTGCACACTTGACTCTGTGAGAGGGGTTTTCTCCTGCACCACTGTTTCCTCTCTTGCTTGTGTGTAGGGGCACTCACACAGAGGGCGGTTTGGTGCATTTTATGCGTTTTTTGTGGAGAAATGTTCAGGCAAGTAACTGCTCTGCTGCCTTTCTGCACAAAAACCGCACGAAAACCCAAAAAAATGCACCAAAAACGCACCGAGTGAAAGAGCTTTTATAGTGTAGTTATTTTTATACAGTGGCGAGGTTCCAGAACAAGGACACTTTTATAAGCGGATATTGTAATGTGGGGCTGGCTGGGTGCTTAGTGCCAGGGCTGATTTTTATTCCCAGTCCGGCCCTGGTCCAATCTAATACAAATGGGATATATAAACACACGTAACGCATGAGGACAGTAAAGACCATTGTAGCGTTACCAAGTTCGCTTAAATGATAAACTTTAAAAGAACAACTCTTTTAGAGAAGGTCATTCAATAGAGAAAGGCAAAGGGGGAGTTTAGATCCCCATTGACTCGCTTTATTAGGAAAACAAGTGTGTTAGAAAATAACGCGCTTCAAGTGTTTCAGTCCAAATCTATGGAAATTGGTTTATTATTGCTGGGCCTAGTATGTAAAAGCGAAGGCAACAGCCTTACTAATAAATACAACAACAAGAGGAATAAAACCAAATCAAGAGAGGGGAAGGAGAAGCCAGTCAACGCCAGTAGCCCACCACCACAGCAGTGTATGACGCATATGGTCTCGGAGAGATCGCAGATAGTTTCCCATCAAAGTGTGCGGTAATGGTCAGACTTACAGAAGGCGAGCCAGTCACCCCAGATTTGCATGAAACCTTCGGTTTCACCAAGTGAATCACTTCTTAGTTCTTCTAGTCTATATATTGTGTGGATTTCTCTAAACCAGTCCGTGAGTGATGGGCTCACTATGGATCAGCATGACCTAGGAATGACAGTTTTAGTTGCGTTCAATAAAAATTAGATTAAATGGTGTTTCAGGGAGTAGGTGGGTTGCTGGATTACAAAGAGAAGTAGAGTGGCTGGATCATTGTTTAGCCTTTCACCACTAATCAATATACGTATGGGAGGGATCAATTGTTACTTTAAGCCAAAAGTTTGCAAAGTTGATGGGCATCTTCCACCATATGAGCAACGATTGATTCCCACCAGGTTTTATGGCATATCCAGCACAGATTTGAAAGTGAGGGATATAAGGTGTGCAATAAGGGTGGAAAAAGTGCTGTCAGAGAATAAATCCTTCATCACTAGAAGACCTCTGTCACTACCAAGGCGGGAAAGAGCTACCCTCAAATTTTCAGGTATGTCTGGGTTACCACTAAGGGGGGTAAGAGGACCTCCTGACTTAAAAATATTCATAGAAGAGGGATATTTTCTACGGATTAGCATAGTGATTTGAGTTGTAAAAGGGAGAGAATGCAGCATTTTTTTGTGGTAGCATTCCCGGGGGAAGCCAGGGTATGGCTGCAGTAGAGTGGCCATTTATTTTGGACTCAACTTGAACCCAGAGCTTGTTGTGGGAAATCTGGAAGCAAACCAAAATTGTGACCGCTACTGCGGCTAAGAAATATGCCTGCATATTTGGCAAAGACAGACCACCTTCCATTTTCGGTCTCATTAGAAAAGCCTTAGAAATTCTGGGGTGTTTCCATGCCCATACAAATTGTGTAATATGTCTATGCAAGGTGTAGAAGAAAGATATGGGAAGTAGGAGAGGGATTGCCTGAAAGAAATAGAGAGGGTGGTGAAGGATGTTAATCTTCAAAATGTTGATGTGATCAATCCACGAAAAAATCCTTTTTGTCCCATCTGGCTAGCTCTTGGCTAATGAGACCCCTTGCCGCGGGTGTTTTGGTGACTAATAATCCCCGGCTCCCCGGTGCTGCCTAGGTGTCAGCGTAGCACAGCGCCACTAGCCGCCTGCGCTCCGCTGCTCTCCCTGATCAGTGCTGAGGGCACTAGGCTTCAGCCAGCCGGGCGCCGGCCCCTTCTGCTGGCTAGGCCGGTAGCGTGACTTTACTTTCACCGCGCCGCCTAGCAGGACGGCAGTACTAGCTGGCGCCGGAGCAGGAGCCCGAGCCAGGTAATTGGCTGGCTGTTTGTTTTTTTTTTTTTTTTTAACTAACAACAAGGGGGCCCTGGCTACAAGGGGGTCCCTGGCTACAAGGGGGGCCCTGACTAAAGGTGGTCCCTTGCTACAAGGGGGGGCCCTGTCTACAAGGGGGCCCTGACGAAAGGGGGGCCCCAGGCTACAAGGGGGGCCCTGGCTACAAGGGGGGCCCTGATTACAAGGGGTCCCTGGCTACCTACAGGGGGCCCTGTGCAACACAAGCGGTCCCTTTGCTACAAGTGGGGCCCAGACAAAAGGGGCCCGACAACAAAGGGGCCCCTGGCTACCTAAAGTGGCCCTGACTACAAGGGGGGCCCTCCCTACCTACATGGGTTGCCCTGGCTACCTAAAGGACGCTTTGACACCTACAGGGGCCCTGGACTAACAAATGGTGTCCCTGGCTACCTAAATACTAAAGTGCCCAGACTACCTTACAAGTAGCATAAAGGGGGGGCCTGACTTCCTGCACACTAGCTAAAGGAGGCCCCTAACTAACTTTACACTAACCTAAATGAGACCCCTAACTGCCTTGCGAACTACCTAAGAGGCCTTACTTGCTCCTGTATACTACTTCGTGGGAAGCCCTAACTGCCCTGTTATAACTACCTAAAGGGGGTCCCTAAACTTGCTTGCTGCCTATATAAAGGTGACCCTAACTAACCTACAGCTTACCTAACTGGGAGAAACACCACTACAGACTGGGCCGTTGTATATTTGCCTACCTACCTAGGTTCTTGTCCTACCTACCAGGTAATATAAATTAGAGGGCACATTCCATATATTGTAGCATTAACTCCTGAGGGTTTAGTCTCTTCCACCCACCAACCCTTTAGGATACTAGCCTCTAAGTTTATGGCTTATACCCCTACTCCCACCCCTGGGAAGTTTGTAAAGAGTGGAAAGATAAAGAGGTGCTAGGAAAATTTGGTGAATTCTAAGTATAATTTGGTGTGTAATTTCTGCAGGGATGAGCTGTGGCCGGGACAAGTCATCTGGCAGTGTGGACGGATGCAGAAGAAAAGGGGAAAAAGAAACGACTCATGAAAGAAGAGAACGACTCCTCAGTCCAAGACGGTCTCCGGTGATTCCCTGATTTCAGGGGTTAATTTACTTCTATATTGGATCAGTGCTGTACTCACTGTAGAAGTGATGTTGACCTGAGCTGGTGTCTGACTTCAATGTGGTCTCTATATGGTGGTGTAGTTTATTCTGAGCTGGTTGGTCTGACCTCTATTTGGTCTCTATAAGGCAAGTGTTAGTAGGTTACTACCTGAGCTGGTGTCAGGAACACTATGTGATTCTCTAAATTTTGCAGTTTGTAGGTTATACCTGAGCTTAGTCTGATTTTCTATGTGTCTCTATAAGGTGTGTTGAAGGTTATACTTGAAGCTGGTGTGTCATGACCTCTATGTGCCTCTATATAGCAGTGTTGTAGGTGATACCTGAGCTGTGTCTGACCTCTATGTGGCCCTCTATATAGCAGTGTTGAGTTATACCTGAGCTGGTGTCTGGACCTCAAGTTTGTCTTTCTTGGCAGTGTTGTAGGTTATACCTGATCTGGTGTCAGATCACTATGTGGTCTCTAATGGTGGTGTTGTAGTTATCCTGAGCTGTGTGTCTGAACCTCATAGTGGTCTTTATATGGCAGTGGTTGTAGGTTAAACCTGAGCTGGTGTCTGACCTCTATGTGGTCTCTATATGTGGTGTTGTAGTTTATACCTGAGCTGGTGTCTGACCTCTATGATGGTCCTTCTATATGGTGGTGTTGTAGGTTATACCTGACAGGTGTCTGACCTCTATGTGGCCTCTATATAGCATTGTTTGTAGGTTATTCCTGAGCTGTGTCTGACCTCTATGTGGTCCCTCTATATGGCGTATTGGTAATTAACCTGAGCTGGTTTCCGACCTCTAAAGTGGTCTATCTATGGCAGTGTTGTAGGTTGTATTGCCGAGCTGGGTCAGAAAGTCAAGTAAGTGGTTCCTCCATATTGCGGTGGATGTAAGGTTTATTACCTGAGCTGTTGTCTGACCTCTATGTGGATGTTGTTTGTAGGTTATACCTGAGCTCTGGTGTCTGACCTCTATTTGCTCTCTATATGGCGGTGTTGTGGTTATACTGAGCTGGTGTCTGACCACTATGTGCTCTCTATATGGCCGGTGTTGAAGTTATACCGAAGCTGGGTGTCTGACCTCTATGAGTCTCTATATGGTGGTGTTTGATAGGTTATACCTGAGCTGGAGGCTGACCTCTATGTTGGTCTCATATGGCGGTGTTTTAGTTATACCTAGCTGTGTATCTGACCTCTATGTGGGTCTCAATATGTGTTGTGTAGTAGGTTTATACTGAGTCTTTCTTGCTGGTGTTTATTTTAAAAGGTGGTGAGGTGGGGTGCCCAAAGGGAAAACTTGGAGGGGAATTTTGTATTTTGGGGGGGAGGGGGATATGGATGAAGAACTTAGCCCCTTGTGACTATGTTTTGTTAGATTTTGTGAAAAAATGGTTAACCTCTTGCAATTGTATTTCACAATACATTTTCTGTTTTGCCCCTTTTATTTTTGTGGCAAACTGGGCGCGATTGTCCGAAAAGGCCCGGTAATTTTTTCCATTCAAAGTGGGGGTGGGCCCCCCAAAGGGATAAATTTCCCCCCGGGGGCCCCATCCCTCCCAGTCTGACCGGGTTAAAAACACAAATATTTTGGGAAAATGGGAAAGGTTTTGGGGCCCCGATCCCAAGGGGCTGAGGGGGGACCCCTTTAACCCCTTTTAACGCCCCCCCCCTCCCCCTTGCGGCCTTTTTTCCGGGTTCTTTTTGTCTACAGCGACGCTACGAAACCCCGCGACTTTGGAAGTTTCCCGGCCCCGAGGGTAGCCCCCCCAGCACGCTGAGTTTCGGGGCTTTTCTACCAGCCCGACCCAGCCCCCAGCCCCCGGTGCAAAAACCCCTTTAAATTGCCGCGGATCAACATCGCAACCCCAATTTAAAAGGGGTTTACCCTGCTTTGGGGGTGATGGGAACAGGTGCCCCACAGAGCCCGGGGGGAAGGGGGTTGCCCAGTCACCCTGGGGCCCTTTAAGTACCCCCCAGGGTGCTGTGAAAAAGCCATTAAATCAGGAAGAATGTGTGCTTTTCCTAATAAAGGGCCTGGTCAGACTGACACAGATTATAATGTTTTAAAGCATATATGAATATCCCCAAATTTTTTTCCCAAAAGTGAAAAAAAAAAAAAAAAATTTAAACACGGTTCCCCCTTCATGGGATTTAAAAAAAAAAAAAAAAAAAAACAAAAAAAGGGAAAAAAAAGAATAAAAAACAAAAAATAAAAAGAAATTTTTACATTTTTTAATAAAAAATAATTGTGCATACTTTTACACAAAAAAAGACTACCCCATATTATTATCCCGCCGACCATAAAAAACCCTGTAAATTAATCTAAAATGTTATTAAGGGGGGTGAAATGTGAATGGTGTAAAAAAATGTAAAAAAAAAGAAAAAAATTTAAAAAAAAAAACCCTGCAATTTTTAGTAAATAAACCCTTAAAAATTCCCCCCTCATAAAGTACAACTCGTCTTGAAAAAAAACAAGGCCTAAACAACTGTGTCTTTGGGGAAAAAAAAAAAAAAAAGTTACAACTGTTAAAAGGGAAAGGAGGCAAAATAAAAAATTTCAGGTTTTTTAACTACTTTTCAGGCATTCGGAATTTTAAAGGGGTTTTTCTCATCTCAAGTTTCATAGTATGCATGAATAAAATATTGCTTTTTCCCCTGTCACTTTCCCGATTAAGCCCGTCTGTAATTACTATGAGTTTCCTTTTATTCAAAACTTTTTCTGTTTATCATTTTGGGTTTAAAAAAAATTACCTTTTTTCCAGAACAACAGAAAACTTTTCCCCCTAATTTAAAAACAGTAAAAGTAATTGTCTTTTGTTGAAAAATCAGATAACAAACCCAAACTTTTTACTTTTCCCCGAGTTCCCGTGCTGCCAAAGACCCGTGTGATGACTTGGGATCCCTTCTATCAGATAGAACAAACAGCGGGGGAGAGATATAAAACAGGGTTTGGTTTTTCTTGGGGAAAAAAGATAGAGCCCCGGAAGGGTGATAAAATCACTTGTAGCCCCCCTTAAAAAAAAAAAAATGAAAAACGCCCAAAAAATTTGGAAAACAACTTTTTTTTAGTTGTTCCCCTAAAATTTGAAAGCTGATCTTTGTAGCGAGCAACCCCCTTTTAAATGCTTAAGGGGAAAAAACCAGTTAAAAACGGTCAAAAAGGGGCCCTTTTTTGCTTTCCCGGTGAAAGCAGCCCTACAGTGAGTTTGTGAATTTTTGGGGGAAAATTAAAAGAAAGTAAAAAGTCTTCAAGGTAATTTGGTTTTCTTGCCTCCTTGGGGGTACAAAACCCCCCCTTGTTCAAAAAGGTTAATTTTCCCCAACAAAGCATTCAGTCTCAGAGCTATCAGCCTTGGGCAAAAAAATTTTTGCATCTGTTTTGGCAAAGGGAGATACCCCTCGGGCCCATAGATTTGGGGCCCTTTTACCATCTTTGGGAATAAAGGATTGGACCTTGAGAAAAAACAGATTTTTCAGGACTTTTTAAAAAAAAATTTAAGTGGGAAGCGGGAAAGATCTTCCTGTAACACCTTATAGAATTTAGCGGTGAGGCCATTTGGCCATGGACTTTTGTCTGCGGGAAGAGATGAAATAGCTAGTCTGAGTTCCTCCTGGGTGAAAGGGTCCTCCAGAGAAGCGAGAGACTGCGGGGGAAGGGTGGGAAGAGATGTTCTTGGGAAGGTAATTTGGAGGAAAGTGAAATGAGGGACATAAAATGACCCCTGGTTTTGGGTCCCCTGGAAAAATTAAAAGGTCGGAGTAGTATCTCTGGAAAGCAGACAGAATGTCCTCAAGTGTACAGTCCGTCCGTCTGAAGTTTTGATCTGGGAAAAATAAAAGAGGGCTTCTTTTCTCTAAAAGGGCTCAGCCAAGTTTTTCCCTCTTTTGGGTTTACTCCACCGGGTAAAACACAGAAAGCAACATATCGGGCCCGATACCCCCGTGTTTGTGTTCCAAAAGGGAAAGAATTTATATCATGGTGAAAACGGGGTCATTCTCTAAGGCCCAGACTCAAAAATGAATTTTTTGGGATGACTCAATCAGATTAAGCTTTGCCAATAAAAAATTTTATTTTTCCCTAAAGCAGTTTCCTTTTTTTTAGTAAACGCCCCCATCCCCTAAATTGAGTATTTTTCCTGCAGGACACATTTAAGTGCTTCCCATTGAAGCTGGGAGGATGTGGGGTCCGTGAGGTGTTCAGCCCTAAAATCACGTATTTTAAACTGTGGGTTTTGGATAAAACGCAGGGGGGTCCGGGCGGGAAAAACCCTCAATCAATCTCCAAGGAAGGGGGGGGGCCCTGGAATTTTGGGTTAGGTAATTCAAAATTCCCCAACCGGGGGCAGGGTTTAAAGGGGTACCCATATATCTACCCTGGTATTTAAGATTTGAGAGAAAGAGTGTGAAAAAAATAAAAAATCAATATGACTATAGGAATGGTGTTTGTGCGAGAAGAAAGTGTAAACCCCTTATTGTAGGATCCCTTTAAACCCAAACCGGGCTCAGTTTAGTTGAAATTTTAAATGAAATAGGCTCTTGAGTTTTTAATTATAAAAATAGGGAAAAAAAGGGAGTGTCTTGTCAATTACCCCAAAAAAGGATTTTTCTGCTAGGGTTAAGGTTACCAAAACAAAAAAATTTTTGTCCCTGACCCAAATCAAGTCAAATCTTTGACCCCTTTGGATGGGAAGGAATATCCCTTATGTTGGGTACTAGAGATTATTTTTAATTAGTGTTTTTCCCTGAAATGCTGTTTTTCACAAAAAACGGTTTAAATTTTTCCCCAACTGTGAAACATGTAGCACCTAAATAGGTAATGATTTGTGAAAGAATATGGCGACCCCCTTAGTTTTAGCTTTCAGCTGCCCAGTTGGTGGAAGAGTCCATGACTGACCCCAAATCCACCTTAGCATGCTCCCTTGTATTTTAAACCACTCCGGGAAAAACCCTTTGGGATGGGGGAAAAAAAAACCTGCACATTGGAAGCAATTCCCAACATTTGTGGGGAACCTTTGGGAATATCTTGATACTCCATCATGCACAGGGTTTCCTTTGGTGGCAGCGAGGTTAGTATGAGGAGACTCCAGGGTGCACTAGGATGTGTGTACCTAAGATGGCGACTGGCAAGGCCTGTGGAGGCTGCTGACAGGTATGCCCAAGGTTACCCCGGGTTTAATCCCCATGGCCCAGGGAATGGGCGAGACACGGGGGAAAACCGTTTTCCCGGGTAGCAAGGTTAGATGCAGAGGCAGGGGTTGCCCCTTTAATGCATTGTTTACCATTGTTGTTCACTTTTGCCGATGGCCGCCCGAATTTATCCCGCTGCTCTGAAAGGCCGGTTTCCCTCAAAAGCCCAATGACAGGAGGGTAATAAGCCGTGCCAAAAGTATTTTCTTGGCTAAAAACCCCCCATCTCTTCTCAGCTGTAAAAGCTTGGGCAGTCTCCCCCCGATAAAGGGAGCGGAGAAATGGGGCTGTGCGGGGGGAAGGCAGTGGATCAGCAGAGGGGAGAAAAAGTTGGAGATCAAAATGTCTCCCAGGGTAGGGGTCTTGAGCAGTTTTGCTGCCTTTTTAATGTTAAAGGCTTTCTATGTGTTTTGGAACCCTGTCAGGCCTCGGGACCCCTGATGTTTTAAATCACATGGCAACCCAAAGCCCCCCCCCCCATTGGACATTTTTTAAAAAACCTTTAATTTTTTTCAGGCTTAAGGGCAAAAAATTTAGGGGAAAATTTTTTGCATTTTTAAGAAAATTGTCAACACAGATTTTTTTAGGAAACCTTTTCCTTGATGTAGTTTGGATGAGTCTGTATGTTAGACACATCCATAAATGACTCCATCTAGGAAACAGCACTCCTCAAAGTAGTAAAAACAACAATTAGAAAGTTTGTTAACCTTTTAGGCATTTCACAGAAATTTAAAAAAAGAAGATGTGACATTTCAAAATTTATTTTTTGATGCAGATTTTCAATTTTTTTTCCAATTCAAAAAGTTTTTATTGAGATACAGTGAAATGAGATAAAATATATCATTACAGTGTTATACTGCTAGTAAATAAAAAGTAAATATACCAATGAGCAAAGCATCATAATTTTGAAAAATGTGAAAAATACAATAGACTAAGAAGTCGATAATCACTTAATGATAGTCTTTTTGGGGAACGAAAAAAAGTAATTCTAAATACAAAAGTACTAAAGAAAGGTCAAAAAGTCTCCGACACTGTGAGTACCACCAATAGTAGAGCCAAATAGGGGAAAAGAGGGAGAAGAGAGATAGAGAGGGAGAAAAAAAGGGAAATTCTCACATAGTAGGTCACGACATACTCATGAGTAATCAAAATATTACCTTCTAGCCAAGAAGCAACTGCTCCTGAGTCAAAAAAGAGCTTAAGATAGAACCCTGACCAACGCGAAGGGCGGTCGTCCAGAACCAAGATATCTCACAAACTTCTAATTTAGAGTTGTGAGGTAAAGCGTGGAGGTCTTAAAAGAAGACCAGTAGGACCAGTTCTGATTAAATTTATGTAGTTGAGCAGGGTGTCTGAGATATTATTTTTTCCATTCTCTGAATTAAATCAATTTCCGCATACCATTCATCAGTTGTTGGAGTAGTAGATGATCTACATTTCCAAGGTGTTATCATTTTGGCAGCATGAAGCATATGTTTAAGAATTTTTTTTAACTTACCAATAGGTATATTAAATATAAAGAGCAACAACACGTAATTGGAAGAATTAGGAACAGAGATGTCTGTAACCTCCTTGATAATCTTCAAAACAGAAGACCAGAAACCCTTAATCAGGGGGCACTCCCACCAAATATGTAGCATGTTGCCTTCCATTTTCCCACATCTCCAGCAGTCACTCAGTGGGAACCATTTGTGTAGCACAGATGGAACTCTATACCAAACTATGAGAATCTTATGCATGTTTCCTTTTCTGATGCTAAGCGCTAAATTTATTTGGGGAAACATGTTCCCATTGAAAAAGGGTAAAAGGGAAACCCAAATTTCTTTTCCCTCATTGTTGACAGAAGGAAGAAAGATTTTGGGGTGAAAAAAAATTAGAAATTTTAAATTGAATAGTGATGGTGGGAGCTTGCTGATTAAAACAATTGCGAAAATCAGTAAGGGTTGGGGTAAATCAATTGAAGATTTTATTGAAAAGTGGGAAAGTTGAATGTAAGGTAGTCTCCTTGGTGCTGCCTAAGAAAGGGTTGGAAGAAAACCCCAGAGGGAAATCTGGATTGTCAGTGACTGGGATAAATGGCCCTTTACGATCAATAAGACTTACTGAATCTTTGTGATAGTGGAGAATTGCTAGAGTATGTTTTCTTCAAAATGAGGAAGGGGTATTTTCCTGTGTGGCAGGGGTACAGGTCCAAGGGAGAGTGGCCCGAGTACTGTAGAAGGGCAGAGATCTGTCACTACAGTCATGGCCAAAAATTTGAGAATAAACAAAAGTTAATTTTTAAAAAAGTCAAAATGAATCAGGTTTTAAAGGCAATTTGCATATACTCCCGAAGTAAAAAAGGCAGTTAACAGCAATTAATTGCAAAGTCAATGTTGCCTAAAAATGAAATTTTTTTTCCCCCAAAACACTTTTTTACTTCATTTTCACCTGCCTTAAAAGGACCAGCTAACATGTTTCCCGTGATTTTTTCCATTAACACAGGGGTGGGTTTTTGTGAGGACGGGGAGGGGCAATCTGTCATGATTAAAATAAGAATCCACCACTGGACCTTTAAAAGGGGGCTGGGCTCATCATTGTTTCTTTCTTTTTTAACCATGGTTAACTCTAAAGAAAAACGGGCTCATCATTGCACTGCAAAAAAACTGGCCTACGGGGAAAGATCGCAGCAGAAAATTGAACTCAGTAAAAATCAGCTCACAAGGAATTCAAGGAGAGAGTTCCATTGTTGCAAAAAGGCTCCAGGGGGGGCCAAAAAAAACCAGCAAACGCCAGGACCTCCTTAAAATGTTTTTAGCTTCGGAATCGGGCTACCAGAGGCAGGCTTACTCAGGGAAAGGCAGCAGGAGGTTTGAGTGCATCTGCACCACTTGAGGCTGAGACTCATGGAGCAAGGCCCGGTTCAAAGGGGGGCACAAAGAAAACCACTTCTCCAGAAAAAACCAGGGACAGACTTATTCTGCCAAAGGTAAAAGGGGGTGCTGAGGATGGGGTAAAGTCATTTTTTTCTGATGAATCCCCCTTTTTGAATTTTGGAACATCTGGAAAAACAGCTTTTTCGGAGAAGACAAAGGTTTGCGATACCACCCGCTTGTCTCATGCCAACTGTAAGCACCCGAAAAACCATTTATGTGTGGGGTTGCTTCTCACCAAGGGGGAACGGCCCAACAGTCTTGCCCAAAAAAAAACATCCATGAATAAAGAATGGTACCCGAATTCCTCCAAGGCAACTTCTCCCAACGTCCAAGAGCATTTGGTGACAAAAATGCCTTTTCCATCATGATGGAGCACCTTGCCATAAAGCAAAGGTGATAACTAAATGGCTCAGGGAACAAAACATAGAGATTTTGGATCCATGGCCTGGAAACTCCCCAGATCTTAATCCCATTGAGAACTTGTGGTCAATCATCGAGAGACGGGTGGACAAACAAAAACCAACAAATTGTGACAAAATGCAAGCATTGATTGCGCAAGAATGGACTGCTGTCAGTCAGGATTTGGTCCAGAAGTTGATTGAGAGCATGCCAGGGAGAATTGCAGAGGTCCTGAAGAAGAAGGGTCAACACTGCAAATATTGACTTGCTGCATTAACTCATTTCTAACTGTCAAATAAAAGCTTTTTTTAATCATAATATGATTGCACTTGTATTTCTGTATGTGATAAAAACATCTGACAAACACACATAAAAACCAGAGGGCAACAGATCATGTGAAAATATAATATTTGTGTCATTCTCAAAACTTTTGGCCATGACTTGTAGATTAATCTATAATTTCCTATCACGGTCCAGCGCTAATACCAAGAAGCGAGCATATGCTGAAACCAAGTAATATACTTTGCAGTCCGGTAATCAAGTAACACCAGTTTCTTTGGGTCTAATGAGAGCAGGGCTGGGACGACGGGTAGGCAGAGGTAGGCGATTGCCTAAGGCGCCTACCTCTGCCTGTCACTTAGGGGCGCAGGCAGGGGCCCCGAACCTCCCCGGGCTCCAGGCCGCTGCTATGGGCCTGAAGCGCCGGCGGTCTCTTTGAGGGCTTCTGCGGAGCAGAGAGCGAGCCCTCCTTGCCCCGCAGACAGTGTTGGACAGGCGTCGCGATGAAGTGATGTCATCGCGACGCTGCCTCTTCTCAGACGCACAGCCCGTCATAGGCTGTGCGCCCGAGGAGCTGCCGGAGGAGCATCCCGGTGTTGGAGGCGTGGCCTGAAGAGGAGCGCGCACCCGGGAAGCAGGTAAGGTGAGTATGAATGTTGTTATTTTTACCTGCTGAGTGCCCCTATATGCCTGCCTGAGCCTCTATATGCCTGCTGAGTGCCCCTATATACCTGCCTGAGCCTCTATATGCCTGCTGAGTGCCCCATATACCTGCTGAGTGCCCCTATATACCTGCTGAGTGCCCCTATATGCCTGCTGAGTGCCCCTATATACCTGCTGAGTGCCCCTATATGCCTGCTGAGTGCCCCTATATGCCTGCTGTGTGCCCCTATATGCCTGCCTGAGCCTCTATATGCCTGCTGAGTGCCCCTATATACCTGCTGAGTGCCCCTATATACCTGCCTGAGCCTCTATATACCTGCTGAGTGCCCCTATATACCTGCTGAGTGCCCCTATATACCTGCCTGAGCCTCTATATGCCTGCTGAGTGCCCCTATATACCTGCTGAGTGCCCCTATATACCTGCTGAGTGCATCTATATGCCTGCTGAGTTCCCCTATATGCCTGCTGAGTGCCCCTTGCATGCCTGCTGACTGCCCCTATATACATGCCGAGCCTCTATATGCCGCTGAGGGGCCCCTAGCTATATACCTGCTGAGTGCCCCTAGCTATATACCTGCTGAGAGTGCCCCTAGCTACATACCGGCTGAGAGTGCACCTAGCTATATACCTGCTGAGAGTGCCCCTAGCTATATACCTGCCTGAGAGTGCCCCTAGCTATATACCTGCCTGAGAGTGCCCATAGCTATATACCTGCCTGAGAGTGCCCATATACCTGCTGAGAGTGACCTTTATCAATATACCTGCCTGATGGAACCCTATATTTATATAACTGCCTGTCTAAGGGGATTTATCTAATGTAAAAAGTATAAAGCAAAAGCGCCAATATAAGAGAGAGCTGCATAAAAAAAATTCAATGGGATTACCTTGGCCTATTTCCCAAACTTAAATTACCAATTTATATTATAGAAACAAATGACACCACCGCTAACTCTTCTATAGTCTCCCAACTAAAAATGTAGCAACTTTCCCAGAAAATTTAAAATAGCTCAACAATCCACTGTTGATTGAAGCAAGGGGTGAACACCTGATCCAGTGGTTAGTCCACAATCAGCTCTTTTTACCCTAATCAACTCCGTATCTCAAAAACTAAAGGTCATTATAAAATACACATAAAAGCACCAAAAATTACAAAAAACTCTTGCAACGTACCTAAAAGCTCTTTTCCATAAAATGCATCCGATCGTATTATATCCACAGCGATCCACTTTACTGACAAAGTAAGGAATGGAACGTTCGTGTTCAAATTAACCAAGCGCTCCGGCCAGCAGCGCTCAGATATCCAACACGTAAAAACTAACTGGCAGACTAAGGTGACGTCACCTAGACCAGAGGTTCCCAACCCTAGTCCTCAAGGCACACCAACAGGTCTGTTTTCTGGCTTTCCTTAGCATTGCACAGGTGAAGTCATTATTGTCAGTGCATTCTGCACTGGTGATATCTTTTTTGTCTGTTCTTTCTGTGGGAGATCCTGAAAAAATGACCTGTTGGTGTGCCTTGAGGACTGGAGTTGGGGAACACTGACCTAGACTACAGAGGCTTGTCCAATATAAAAGTACCAATGCGTTTCGGAAGAAATCACGGCTGCATTGGAATTGCCAAGCTAGCTTTAACAAACCTCCCTTTCTTTCTGTCAGTTTAGATGAAAGCGATTAGATGTAAATATAAAAACTTTTAATCTTTATTATCAAAATATTAAAAAATTTTTTTTTACTAAATTCTCACTAGCATTATATAATCCTTAAAAGTAATAAATCCCAAAAGATACAATAATAAATAATAGTGATATCCCTAAATAAATCTTAAAAATATACATATATGCAAGTACCATCATGCATTGTGTTCCTTATTTAAAATGCAATATTTCAATGTCAACATTAAGGCCTTGGTACCTGAGTATTTAAATTAAAAATCCATTTTGTTTCTATCCTAGACATCTTGCCAAATAAGATCCCCTTTCCTCCACCCTTTATTTAACTTGTTAAATTTCCCAAAAAAATTTTACATTTTTTGGGGATTTCTCATGCAGGTGACAAAAATGTCTGGATAGTGGATGTCCTAAATACCCTCTCTGAATGTTATAAAAATGTTCTCTCAACGAAATATAATGGGTTTTGTCCTATATATACTTTTGTCACATGGGCATTTTTATCGCATATATTTACATATTTGGTTTGACATGTAATATGATCTTTAATTTAAAAACGTTCAGAAGTAGTTCCATTACTAAAATTTAATTTTTAAACTTTTATTTGCATGGCAACGTCGGCATGCATAACAATGTCCCACATGAGTAAAAAACCGGACCGTTTTATATGGTTATTTTCCAACCAGGTAATTCCTGTGTCAATACATTACTGCCGGTGTTTTTAACTGTAGTTTTAACCATATTTTTAAAACCCTAGGTGCTATAAAGTTACCTAAATTCCTTGCTTTCTTTAAAAAAAAATCTAGGGTTCTTTGACAAAATTCTCCAATAATTTTATCCGTTTTAAAAAGACCAATGTTTATAAATTATGTTTTAAAAACTTTTGTATGATCATGATACTGAGTTACAATAGGGAGTTTGGCTATTTGTTGTTCTAGTATCTCGTTCTTGTACAGTTCCGTTTAATTCTCAAAAATTGGCCCTTTGGTATATTTGAGAGCCATCTAGATAAATGGCAGCTATTGTATGGTATAAAACTAAATTTGTATCCGTCTTTTTCCGATAGCTTCTTAATTTTTATAGAATTTTGGTCAATAAAAATTGCAATATCCAGAAAATGTACTGCCTTATTACTAAATTCATAGTTAAATGTAAGGAAAAGTTATTTTTGTTAATTTCATTTAAGAACATATTTAATGAATCTAATGATCCTTGCCATATCAATAGCACATCGTCTATGAATCTTTTCCAGAGTATTATTTGTTCTCTTAACTTACCTTCTGGATAGATTGGCGCTTGTGCTTTATACTTTTTACTAATTGATTACTAGGAATCTCTGCATAAGTATTTATAGCAGCCGATATTAGCATGTCGACTTATGATTTATGGCAGGACCGTAAAAGTCGGATATGCAATGTTCAAATTTTTTTCAAATGAACAAAGATGGAATTGGAAGAAGGATTATAACGTAGGAGTAGGGAAAGAACATTTGCTCAATTGAAAAACTGTTAGTCATAGAAATAGAGACTTATGGGAAATCGCATCACTGGAGAGAAATCTAGACCATGATGTTGTACCTAGAGGGCTAAAAATTTATAAAATTTATGGCAGGGATTTTGGTAACACATTAGATATCAGGAGTGGGATAATATGTTTATATGTTTCAGTACAAACAGTACAATTTATAATAGAAAAAAGAAAGACTAATCTAATAACATCAATAAAAATATACTTAAACTTTTTTAAAAAATTTAAAGATTTAAAGGCCAAAAAGAAATAGAAATCTTAAGTAATAGTGTCAAATCACGGATAAAACAAAAAGAGAAGGAAATTATTGATAAAAAAATTAAAAAATTTCAGCGAGATAATATTCCTTTTTTGTAGGGGTAAAGGGTTTGAATGGAGAATGAAAATACTCAAATTAATCTATCAGATTTTGAGACACTAGATGAATATACTAGTAGTCCAATAAAATCCTTTACACAATCAAATTCCTCAACCTTGACCTCTAGGAACCCTATAGAAATTCAGGAGAAACGTATAGTCGCACTATCTCCAAAAATTATGGTCAAAAATAAATCAAAGGAACTTGAAACAAATGTTGAAGCAGATATTTCAATTATAAATACCTCATAAGAAAATTGAATACTCCATATAGAACTATGAATAACTGTGTTATATTATCAAAAGAGAGGAAATTTTTGAAATTGATATTCCAATACAAAAAAAAATATGGGGGTTTGGAAAGTATATCTGATGTTTCCCAAAAACCCAAATCTAGGGTAGAAGAAAAAACAAAAGGGGAGTAATTCATCCGGGTTAATATCGAAAATATTAAAAATGTAGATAAAAGAGACCCCAACAATGAACAGTAAAGGGGATATACACAAAAAAGGAAAAAAAAAGGTAACCCAGGGGTAAAAGTGAAAGGTTATGAAAGGGAAAAAATTAGGGTAAATCGGGGATTTTTTCAAGGTAGGCGGATAACAAAGAGGGGGAAAAAGGGAGAGGCAACCCCCCAAAAAAGAAAAATTTAAAAAACTGTAAAGGCTTATAAAAAAAGGCAGATGCCCAAAAAAAAAATTGTTTAATCTTAGTTCATATGTATTAAAGGGGAAGGAGAAAATCTCCCTAAAAAAAACCGACTAAAATTTGCCCCATCATTAATTTTAATTTTTTTTGACCCCTACATAGGAGGGGAAGAAGTTGGGGGCGTGGCCTGAGCAGGGGAGGTGTGAAGCGCAGTTGGGGGTTTTTCCCTGGCTTAAGCCCACTTTGCGGCCCCAACAAAGCCCAAAAATCTGTGGGCTAATCTCCTTGGACCTACACAAGGTGTTCCTCGGAAAAAAGGCCAAAAATTGGGACCAGAACCGGCTCTCTAGCTGGTTTATAATTTTGAGTTCTAAACCGGGAAATTCCAGCCCAGGGGCCCCGGGCAGAAGCAAGCAGCGCTATCTTCTCTCGGCAAGCGTGAGGCACGGCGGCCATTTCAGCGACCCCCCTGGGATACCTTCTGCCACAGCGCGGATCTAACTGCAGAGAAGCTTCTCCCAGCCTGCTCCGGGGCCCCCCTTTAGAACCTACTGACCGACCTGACGGGTAGTTGCGGGACACCCGCCTGAGCTGAGCGCTGGCAGTTCCTCCACGCGGGTTCGGAAAAAATGCCCCCCGTCGTTTTTCTTTGTGTGGGGGTGGCCCGCATTTGGGTTTAGCGGTTCTCCCTGCCGCTCCTTCCCCTCCCAGTTCAAAACATCTCGGGATTTCCCCTCCCTCGGAAAAGCGACTGCCTACCTATCGACACCGGCTCAACGATCCATCCGGGACAACAGGTACCGACGCTCGCCGCCCCTGTGTGGGGGTGTGCCGCCCTGTTCCCTCCAGTATTTTTCCCCTGGCTTCTGCACCCCCTGAGGAAGGTTTCTAAGTCCCTTTACCGGGGGAACCCTCCAACCCGCTCTTACTTCAGGTTGGGTTTCCTAGTCGACGGGAAATCCCCCTGGGGGAGTCCCCCCTGGGGTACCTTTCATTTTATCCCCTATTTCCTTTTAAACCAGTAAAACAGCTCCCCTTGTAAAACCCTAGACCGTTTGCCCCCCTTTTTTTTTCCTATTAAGGGCCCCCCTGGATTGCCCTTTGGTCCTTTTAAAACAAACCTCCCCTTAAATGGCGGGGCCCGGAGCTTAAAGGGCCGCAGGTCTCTTGATAACCTGTATTTCCCAAAGGGTTTGCAGTGAGTTTTTCCCCCCTTTCCCTCCCCCAAAGGGGAAATGAACCCCAAATTTGGGGTCTGAAAATTTAAAACCTACTGTCCCCAAAAATAGTACAGTTTTACCCCTCAAACCTCCCTGACTCTGGGGCAAATATAACAGCCGCTCTACCTTAAAACCCCCAATCAGGGTGGTTTTAAAGTGCAGAACTACATTTAAATTAAGCTACTTTTTAATGGAAAAATGGGCCCAAATTTTACACCCTAACCTACTGCTGTCCAGCCCTTTCCATCCTCTGTGCTGGAACATTACTTCGTTTGGGAAAAAGGGTTTCTACTACCCCCCTTTAAACGTGGGTATACCCAAAGGTGGATACAAGCGGTCACAACCCTTGCAACTCCTGTTATTTATCACTGATAGCCCTCTGAGCTCCTATCTTACACCAACCAAGAGCATATTATTTGTATCAGCTGAAGTTCCCTCTTTAGGGCACAAGGAAGAGGTGAGACTTAAAAGCACCGATTTACAACAGGAGAGGAAAAAGGGAAAGAAAGGGGAAAAAAAAAAAAAAAAGATCAAACACCTTACCATACACAAATTAAAATAAAACATTAACGCGTTCACCCTTTCATCTTGGTCTACTCTCTATAACAATGGGAGGCACCTCAAAGAAAAATCCGAAAAAGACACAACCCTCCAAACTTCCGGAGTTCTTCTCCTCTTTTTCTCAATCGACTCGTTTAGTTTAAAAGGGGGTCTCCAATTTCTTCCTTCCTTCCCGCCTCATCGTCAAGGGGGTGAATCGGTGATCTGGTCAACAAGACCCATTGGGGGCCCAGCCCATCACCCCGGCTTCCCCCCAAACAGATGTTCTCCTCCTTTTGTTTACTCTCCCATCGATTTAAAGGAGTTGATTCTTGGGTTTGAAGAGGACTTCAATTGTTTTGCCCGACAGAAACATATGGAAGGAAAATTTTCCGACTTTGCAAAATCCCCCAAAGCTTGATTGACGTAAAAGCAGTTTTTGGGGGGAATCCCAAAGCCTGACCAAAAAGGTTAATGATCTGGAAGGCGCTCTTTGACGTTTTTTTTTAAAAAAAGTTAGAATTCCCCGGGAAAATTCCCCCAATCCGTGTCTCCGGATTTAGCTAAAAAGCCAAATTGGGGACCTCTGACGTTGGTCTTGCCCAAAAAATTTACCCAAGAGTTTTCATTTATCGTATTCATCGAATCCCCCAAAAAAGAAATTTCCGCAAGGTTCCAAGAGATACATTAGCCAGGGGTCCCCTTTTTAAAAATTTTAAAAAGGACTTCCTCCGCTCTCTCGGAGGTCAGATAAATTTTTCCTTTAACGTTTCCAGGCAAAACTCCTTTCCCCGATCTCTCTGAGGCAACCTTTTTAAAGGAAAAAGAGTTCCAAAAATTACACTAAATTGGTGACCGTGGGAAACCAATACAGATGGGGCTTCCCCTTTAAAAAAAAATTTGTTACCAAAAGACGGTTTCACAGTTCACTTGCAACTCTCCTGAAGAAGCTTCTGCCCTTCTTAAATCCTGGAACCTCATCCCCTCTGGTGAATTCAGTCCCGGCCCCCAAAAAGCAAATCCCCTCCGGAGATGATTAACCTCTTTGGTAACAAAAATTTCCGTTCAAAATCTTGAAAAAAACAAAGACCTTCAAGTTAAATTCTTTCGAATGTCCTAGTCTTTAGGAGCTATTCCCCGGGGGGACTCCAAACCCTCCTTTTGTACTTGCTCTTGTTAATTTGTCCCCTGCAAAACCCGGCAGGACTTGCCCAAAGATTTTTTTTCTTTTTAGGAATGGTTTTGCCTTTGCTGCGTTCACTCGCCGTTTGCTATTTTCACTGTTTACGTGGTTCTTCCTTTGTTAAGATGTGTCCCTATGATGTCAAGCGGTTTCTCCAAGATTCTAAGAGAGTCGAATGTTTTATATTCAGATGCCCAGCTCGTTGCCACAGTTTACAAAATGTAGATGTCGGTTAAGTTTCTTACGTATAATGTGAGGGGTTTAAACTCCCCTTCAAACCCCCCTTTTCTCTGGAGAGGGTCTCCTAAAACTAAAACGGACGTGGGTTTGTCTTTTAAGAAACCCCTTTGACCCTAAAATGACCAATTTAGACTAAAAAAAAAACCTTCCCCGGGTTTTTCTTCCCGGCCCATGAAGAAAAAAAGGGAAGGGGGGGGTAGCCCATTTAAAACAAAAAAAATTTCCCTAGCATTCTCTTCCAGCATTCCCCTTATCGACCCGGGAAAAGGGCGCTTCATCTATCTTGTATGTACCTTGAATTCTGGGGCCCCCACACTCTTTGTGCGTTTTCGTCCTAAGGAAAAAACAAAACCCTTTCATTAAGAAGGTTTAAAAAAGAGCGAGGGACGTGAGAAAAGGGGGGGGTTGATTTTTTTGTGGGATTTCAAAACTTTGGGTTTTCAATGGGGGAATTTGATAGATCCAGAATCAGGGGGAAAATCTGTCAGAGATTCCCCCTCCCCTATCTTGGAAGAGGGTTACCCTGATGTGTGGCGTTTTTTCTACCACTTCGGAAAGAGACTATTTCCCTTTTTTTTTGCTTCTAAAAATGTTTTTCTCGTATTGACTTCTTTTGGTAGACAAGATGTATTAAAACAGCTCATTTTCTTTGAAAAATAGGTTAATCCTTTTGGGCGGAAACACGCCCCCGTAAAACCCTGGGTATAGAAAAACTCCCTCCCCCCTTTTCAAAACTCACCTTTTGGCCCTTAAACAAAATTTTCTCCTTAAAGACCCTAACCAACATCAGCTTTTTTAAAAAACCCAAACCTTTTAAACCCCCTTTTTATTTTAAAAATGCCCCGGTTTCCTCAGATTGGATTGTTTGGTGTGCCCATAAAGCTTTCATCAGGGGGATTTTCATCCAAAAAGGCCAGCAGGGGAAAAACGGGGAAACGTCAGATACTTTTAGATGGGTTACTTGCTGATTTGAGAAAGGGAGACTCAAGGGGTTTAAAAAAGTCCCATCCCCCAAGAAAAAAAAGAAGGGGTTGCTGATCTAAAAAAAATAAACCCCAAGATCCATATTTCCCCCAGAAATCGAATTTAATTTAGCGAAAATGAAGTGGCAATTTACCTTTCAAAAGGGGGTAAAAACCCAAAAAAAAATTTTAGCTAAAAAAGGGTTAAATCCCAAAAAAAACTCTCTAGGGAAAAATTTCACTTGACATCCTCTACTTTGGGTCCAAAATTTTTTAACCCCCAAAAGATATCGGCCCAAAAATTTTGCGAAAAATACTCTTTAAAATCTAAATTTAGTGCCTCTGAGAATGCCCCCCGAGCCCTCTTTTTTGATATAAACTAATTTCTCCAAAACTATTTAACTCCCTTCAAATGGGGCTCGTTACAACTAGAAGACCTGAAAAAACCTTTTTTCCCTAAACGGGGGTTCCCGAAGGCCATTTTATATTTTGTAAAACAAAAAAAGGCTCCCGGGCCCCCCCGGTCTTTCAAACGAAAACTATCAGATTTTTGCAGGGTGTTCTGGTTTTTCACCCCCACTTCCCTATGTAAAAGGGCATTGCCTTGGAGGCCGCCCCTTAAAAGAAACTCCTTAAAAGCCACTATAAACCACTATCCCGGAAACCCCGGGAAACCCCTTGGGTTGCCGCAAAATTTAAAAAACCCCATCTCCTATTAAACACCGACATTAAACTCTACGCCAAAAAAATAGTTTACACTTAACCAACATCTTACCCTCCCTGATACATAGTGACCAAGTCGGCTTTGTCCAAGGCAGACAAGCCAGAGATGCAACAAGACGTATCTTGGACTTAGTCCAGATCGCTTACTCGTCCCCTGATAGTGTTGTTCTCTTATCACTCGATGCAGAAAAAGCTTTTGACCGGGTGAACTGGTCATACGTTCGGTTAGTGCTGGAGCGCTTTGGCTTTACTGGTTTTCTACTAAACGCAGTCATGGCCTTATATACCTGCCCGTCTGCCCAAGTGCTTACTTCTGGGTTTTTTTCAACCCCTTTTGACATCTCCAACGGTACCCGACAGGGTTGTCCCCTTTCCCCTTTAATTTTCGTGTTATGCATGGAACCCCTAGCAGAACTTATTAGATCAAATCACTCCATAACAGGACTTTCAGTTAACAAGGTCAATCATAAAATTAGCCTCTACGCAGAAGATGTGTTGTTAATTATCACGAATCCAAGCTCTTCGATCCCAGGAATCCTTCACTCTTTAAATAAATTTTCCTTCCTCTCCTTTTATAAATTAAACACTTCCAAAACAATTCTATTCCCAGTAAACAACGCCTTTTCTCAAAGACGCCAGTTGAATCAATTTGGTTTTAATTGGTCGGATTCTTTTATCACTTACTTAGGGATTAAAGTCTTTGCGTCCCCATCTCAGACTCTAGAGAACAATTACATGACGCTATATGATATTTTGGATTCTGAAACCAAACGCTTATCTGCCTTAAACCTAACTTGGACAGCTAGGATAAATGTATACAAAATGTCCCTCCTTCCTAAATTTATATATATATGTAGGACGATTCCCTATCTAGTTCCATCACCAATCCTATGCAAACTGCAAAATATGTTATCCAAATTCATATGGAACGGTCGCAGACCAAGGATTAAGAAAGATATCCTGTTTTATAGACATGATCAAGGTGGATTAGCAGTTCCTAACTTAGCTGTCTACAATGATGCGATTCTTCTGGAACAAGCCTTTTTTCTTTGGTGCTCTCCTCCTACCCTACCTTGGGCCCAACTCGAATCCTCATCCTTTACACCCCGGTTAGCTAGGCACCATTTATTGACATCTTTGTTAGGTTGCCCCACCCCTGATGCTAAGCTGCAATCCTTATCAGACCTATTTAAGGTATGGGCTAAACATTGTGTAACACACTCCTGGATCCCTCTTGGGGTGATAGATATCCCACTTTCTGCACTTAATTGTTGGAACATAAATTTTTCTTTCCACCTGTGGGAAAACTACAACATATCCTCCTTAGGACAGCTTTTCAGCGGTACAACTCTTCACTCCTTCTCGGAGATAGCCACTTCCTTCCAGCTCCCTAAGTCTATGTTTTTTCAATACCTACAACTCCGCCATACCATTCAGGACATACATTGGCCCCTACCCACTCCTCCGGACCCCAGTTTTCACAATTTTCTTAGTGGAAAACTGGGCCGTGTGAAGGGTCTCTCCCTGATTTATCAACTGATTATAAAAATGGCCAAACCCGCAAAGTTTCCTACCACCCTTAAATGGGAAAAGGAATAAATTGCAGCATTTTCCCCCCGGGTTGACAATGGCAACAAGCTTTTTCATACCCGAAACTATCTAAATGCTCAAACCACACAGAAAACATTGCACAAAATTCAGATCTGGTGGTTATTTGCACCCACAAGACTGGCCCACATATCTCAGGCTATTCAGACCTATGTTGGAAGGGTTGTGGGCAACAGGGTTACGATGCTTCACGCATGGTGGGGATGCCCTCTTATAAAAAAAAATTGGCGCTCAGTGGAAGCACTGTTGTCTGAAGTCCTACAAATCTCCATCTCCTTAAATCCGAAACTTGCGGTCCTAGATATAGGCTTAGCTGATACCCCTCCTATGATAGACCCATATTCTTCTCACACTCTTATTGCAGCTAGGATGCGCGGATCGCATCCAGATGGAAGGATCCCTCTCCGCCATCCTACAGAGGTTATTAGCGTATTAATTTCAATTGTTCTTGTGAACAAGACTTATAGATTTCCCTGCTGTTTGCCTTTAAAAAACTGGTCACTCCTGGGAACTATGGATGAAACTCGAAATACTATAACTATAAATTCCTCTAAAGGGGAGTCACATTTCCTCCTCACATTTTTCGGCTCACTCGCTCTCTTGAAAACCCCACACATGGAGACACACAGTTTTATTAGCTTTTTATGTTTTTTTTTTTTTGTTGTTTAGTGCTCTAAGATGCTTTACTACTTCTTGTTAACTATAAATGTCTTTTATACCTTGCTACACAGACGTCCCTGTTTTCAAGTTATGTTACGTAACAGCTGTTATGGGATCTAAGTTCTGACCTTGATGGGGTCATCTGTTCAGTTATTTGTACTATTTGCATATGGCTATACTCTCAATAAAAAATGTTTAAAGTAGGGACGTTCTATTTCTCTCACGTGAGATCCCATCTGAAAGTGTCATGATCGTGTCCGACAGCCTCCCAGCTTTGAGCTCTGGTCAACGGCCACGGCCGTTGCGACGGAAACCATGGTTCATGACATGATGCTTTGTATTTGTGTTCACAAGTGTGAATTGTGTTCTCTTTCTTTACTTGCTTAATTGATTCCTGGCCAACGCCCGTGGACAAGGAATCCTCCAGCACTTCTTTAGTTAATCTGTTTCTCCTTTTCATTGAAAGTCTTCTGTTCCTATCTGCTCTTTTGTCTTTCACCTACCACCTCTGTTCTGCTTTCTCCTATTCACTATAAATGATTTCAGCTTCCTGTCATCTTTGAATGCTATACTGGTCTGTTTGTTTGCCTGTAGCTAGCCTATTCTCCTTGCTGTTTAATGTTATTTGACCTTTGGCTTTGCTTCTGACTATTCTTCTGCCCTCCTGTTATTTGTACCACGTTCTCCCACCTGTTACCTACTGCTTGGCTAATGTTTATTCTTCTGTTTCCCGATTTGGTACCGCGTCTCCTGATTGTTGCCGACCTTGCATGCTTGACTCCCCCTTATTGTGCTCTGTGTTCGTTTTTCTGTCTCCTGTGTCTGAATTTAGTTAGTATATGTCACGGCTGCCCCCGCGACCCCTCCTCTGGGTCACGGGCGCATCCGTGCCCCGCCGGTGAGTGGCGCCACGACCCACATGTCGAGCCGCGGGCGCACTCGCTCCAACTTACCCAGCACGTCCTGATCTGGGTATATGCTTCACGGCACTGTTAAATTTAAAGGGCCAGCGCACCCATGTAAAAATTCCATTTGCGGTCGCAGCCCTATTTAAAAGCCTGCCCCTTCCTGTGCCAGCGGACGGATTTTAGTGCCATTAGTCCTACTTGAGAAAGAGTTCCAGAAGTCTGTTCAGTTACGGTACCGTACTTTCATTTGCCTCCATCCCTTGACACGAATCTTGACAGCCTGCCCTTGACCTTCCTGCTTTGTCCTAGACCATGAAACCTTGCCACCTGTCTGACCTTCCTGCCTGTCCCCGTCTACGTGCCTGCCTTACGATATTTTGTACCTCGCTACAACCTCGGCTGCCTCCGCAAGGCAAGTTACGTCAGGAGGGTAGCGTCCTTTGTAGACTCCCGCCGATCCAAGTCCATCCCGCTTTGCGGCGGGTTCTGTGGTGAACCGGGGACCTACTTAGATTCCGCTCCTGGCGTGGCTTACGCCATCGCTTGTGTTGGTCCAGAGGATCCACTACCATTGCCCGTGACAGTATAGATCTCAGTCTTCTGGTTCTGGCCGACCTTTTAAGGAGTCGGATAAACCCAAAAGGCAGGGACAGTGGTTGGGACCAGCGTCATGGCCTCACTCTGTCTGAGTCTTCTCGTGCGCCCCTGACCGATCCCTTACAGAAAGATGTGGAGCTGAAATATGCGATGTTATGCCCCTCAAAGTAGCATATCCAGGATGGAGACCGGGCATTCTTCCTCACACCTGAAAAAGAATTGGAGTGGCTGGATCGCCGTGGTCGAAATGAGTGGTGAACCTTATGATGATAAGCTTATACTGTATGTTGCTCAACAGAAATATTATAATTGTGGTCATTGTATATTCTCAATGGTCCTCCCTTTCTGTTACACAGCAAATATTTGTTAGGAGTATTACACTTTTTATTAGCAACTGGTATTGTTTAGAGAGGATTTCCCATCCATTCTCCTTTTCCCCTCTTCTCCCCTCTTTTTTTCTAATTTTCTTCAGAAATAGACATCATTGTGTATTTTGTTACTAGCATTATGCGTTCTGGGAATTCAGGGTTTTACCTTTTTATTTGCTTTTTTTTTTTTTTTTTTTAAGCAAAAGTTGCCTGACTCTAGCTTGATGGATAGCCAGAAGATACACAATCCAGTTTTTTCTATATGCCCCTTGGTGGATTTCAGTGCAGTTAGCTCAGCAACTCATATACACTAGTGCATGTTCTACATCTTTTTTTGATTAAGGGAGCAAAGGTCAGGCAATGTTGGGAGGGTGTGAGCACAGTAGGGAATGGGTGGGTTTTTCTTCTCATCTTTGTCTGTTGTCTATGTGCAGGGCCGTTCATAGGCTAAATTTCACTCAGGGCGAGGTGAAGAAATTTCGCTCACCCTCCCCTCCCCCCCCACCCATGTAAAATGTGCCTAATGAAACACAGTGCATCACATCAACCAAAGCCAAAATATACAGAAAGCTTTACCACAATGTGCTACATATAAAATTACTAGATAATAGTCATACAGTTACCAAATAACACTGCTATACCAACCAGAATCCCAAGACACAAAGGGCGTGTGAACACGGCTTATTCACGGCGGATTTGTGCGCCGTATTGAGCTCACAAATCCGCCGTGAATACGGGGCGGGACGGGGTCGGGGCCGGAGCGCGGCGGGGGCGCCGCCCCCGGCCCCATAGACAATGCATTGTGTACGGCGCCTACGCGCCGTAAATAATGTGCATGTCACTTTCTCCCCGCCCGACGGATTTGCCGAGCGGGGAGGAGCGACGGAATCCACTGTTCTCTATGAGAGCAGTGGATTACCGTAATGACTCCGACGGATTGGCGCCGTATTGAAGCGCAAATCCGGCGCGGAATAACGGCGCCAATCCGTCGGCAAATAAGCCGTGTGAACGGGGCCTAAGACCACATATCACCACATCGTGACCAAATACAGCAACACCGTGACCACATATCACCACCACATAGTGACTGAATAATACAAACTGACAATTACTGAATACAAACCATTATACTTCATCCAATATTACCAGCATACAGTGACCATACAGTGGTGGATATCAGCTGTACACAGTCTCTGCAGACATATAAATGGTTACAGTAAAGTTATATCTAGTGACTCACAGGAGACGTCTCTGAAGAGTTGTTCTCTTTCTCTTCTTCTTTTCCATCTATCCCAGATGCCATGATGACTACTCCCGACTCTTCACTGTAAAATTTACAAAACAAATATCTTAAGACTCCTCACTTTATCAGCACTTCCCAACCAATTCCTATCTCTATACAAACTCTCCATCTATAGCCTCATGTGGTAGCCATGTAATATGCACCCCTGTAGCCACATAGTAGCCCCCTCTAGCCAGGTAGTAGCCCTCTGTAACCAGTGATGCCCCCATAAGCCAGTAGATGCCCCCCTGTAGCCAGTAGATGCCCCGTAGCCAGTTGATGCCCCCATAGCCAGTTGATGCCCCTTGTTATCAATAGATGCCCCCTGTAGCCAGTGATGCCCCTTGTAGCCAGTGATGCCCCCCCTGTAGGCAGTGATGCCCCCATTGTAGCTAGTGTGCCCCATTGTAGCCAGTGATGCCCCCTGTTATCAGTAGATGCCCTCTGTAGCCAGTAGATGCCCCTGTAGCCAGTAGATGCCCCCCGTAGCCAGTAGATGCCCCCCATAGCCAGTGATGCCCCATGTAGATTGTAGATGCCCCCAATAGCCAGTGATGCCCCCTTGTAGCCAGTGATGCCCCCCTTGTAGCCAATGATACCCCCTGTAGCCAGTGATGCCCACCTTGTAGCCAGTGATGCCCCCCTGTAGCCAGTGATGCCCCTCTGTGTAGCCAGTGATTCCCCCCTGTAGCCAGTGATTCCCCCCTTGCAGCCAGGGTGCCACCCTTGTAGCCAGGGTGCCCCCCTTGTAGCCAGGATGCCCCCCTTGTAGCCAGTGTGCCCCCCTTGTAACCAGTGTGCCCCCCTTGTATCCAGTGTGCCCCCTTGTAGCCAGTGTGCCCCACTTGTAGCCAGTGTGCCCCCCCTTGTAGCCAGTGTGCCCCCATTGTAGTCAGTAATGCCTCCCTTGTAGCCAGTGTTGCCTGCTTTGTAGCTAGTGTGCCCCCTTTGTAGCCAGTGATGCCCCCCTTGTAGCCAGTGTGGCCCCCCTGTAACCAGTGATGCCCCCCTTGCAGCCAGTGATACCCCCCTTGTAGCCAGGGTGCCCCCCTTGTAGCCAGGGTGCCTCCATTGCAGCCAGTGTGCCCCCCTTGTAGCCAGTGTGCCCCCCCTTGTAGCCAGTGTGCCCCCCTTATAGCCAGTGTGCCCCCTTGTAGCCAGTATGCCCCTCTTGTAGCCAGTGATGCCTCCTTGTAGCCAGTGTGCCCCCCTTGTAGCCAGTGTGCCCCCATTGTAGCCAGTGTGCCCCCCCTTGTAGCCAGTGTGCCCCCATTGTAGCCAGTGATGCCCCCCCTTGTAGCCAGTGTTCCCCCCTTGTAGCCAGTGTTCCCCCCTTGTAGCCAGTGATGCGCCCCTTGTAGCCAGTGTGCCCCATTGTAGCCAGTGATGCCCCCTTGTAGCCAGTGTGCCCCCATTGTAGCCAGTGTGCCCACATTGAAGCCAGTGATGCCCCTGTAAGTAATTCTAAAATAACAAAAAAGTAATCACCTCGGTCCGCGCGTCCCGGTCCGGAGCTGCTCAGCGGTGGGACCTGCTGAGCAGTGTAAGCAGCGTGATGTCATCACGCTGCTTACGCTGCACGCAGCTCCCAGGGATCTCCTTGGCGGCAGAGCTGCCAGCCGAGGAGATCGAGCATCACAGGGGGCGCGGTGAAAGCCGTGCGCACCCTGCAATGCTGTGTATGTAATGGCGCTCACTGAGGGCCGATACATATAGGGGAGGAGTCAGGACGGGAACGATCCGTCCCGCCTCCTCCTTGTACCGGCAGCTGCTGGCTCTGCGCGACTGTTATAAAACAGTCGCGCAGAGTCAGGGGCGATCCTCCGGGCGGGCAGGGCGGGCGGTCGCGGCGCCCCCCGCGGGTGAGCGGAGCTTCGGCGCCCGGGCGAACGCCCGCCCTGCCCGCCCCTAGGAACGGCCCTGTCTATGTGTATGAATGAAGGTGAATGGGCTTTGGTAATTGGGCCTTTGGTAGTGATTTCTCTGCATCTCTCCAAGCTTTTAAGGAATGTGAGGGGCCTAATTGAAAAGAGTGAAAAGAGTGTTAGTATGTAACTGCCTTAAAGTGTGTAACCCTGATGTGCTTCTTCTGTAGGAGACTCATCTGTGATGTCAGAGAATTTTAGCATTAAAGCATCCTTGGGTGGGGTCTGCATACCATTCGATGTATTCTAGTTATGCCAGAGGAGTGTCTATATTAGTGAGTAAATCAATTCCATTCTGCCTTTCCCACCTACATCTGGACCAGTCTGGCAAATATGTATTATCTCCCCAGAGATATTTCGAATCATGCCCCGCTGTTGCTTATGCTATCTCCACTGTTTAGGATGTCGCAAACTTTGTGGCGCCTCAACCCCAAACCTGTTACAAGTACCCGCGATAGCGGCTAAGTGCAGGTCAGAACTAATTTATGTCCCAGTAACTAAATAATTACTGGGACATAAATGGAGGCTCTGTAAATCCACTGGTGAAGTACGACTCCCAAAAAGCGGTCCTGAGTGGAGTGCTTATTGGGGCCATTGCTGCGTAAGAAAATGATATGGCTAGTAGACTTATCTCCTTAGAAAATGACGTAACGCTGTGAGAGACGGAATATGTTAAAACTCCTAATCCTGACAAAACTAAAATGGTAGAGGTGCAGAGGGCCTACAATTTGCACCTTACCGATTGCACACAAAAAAATTACTGAAACTAGTAAGGTTATTTTTGCAGAGGAAGACAAAAATGGTAAAACTTTGGCTTTTTTGACACGATCTGAAAACGCAGTCACAGTGGTCACTAATCATAAGATAAGTAAGTACTGATAACCACTGCCCCCCAAGATATTTGCGCCCAATTTGCAGATTACTACAATTATATCACTCTCGCCTTTAGCATTCAGAGGCTGAGATTGCAGCTTTTCTTGATACATTGTCCCTACCTCGCTTGTCTTAGGACGACCGAGAAGGTTTGGCTATTCCGAGGGTGAGATCCAAAAAGCTATAGGTCGCTTAAGCAACCCAGAAAATGCCTCGCCCAGATGGGCTCCCTGCAGAACAGTATAAGTGGGATGCTAAGCGGGGTAGCACGCGATTAGAATCCCTGTTTTAAATTTAGATGCAAAAATCCTGGCTAGAGTACTAACCAGGATGCCAAATGCAGTGATATTGTCACTGGTGGGGATAGACCAATTGGGTTTCGTGTCAGGGAGGTCTACTGAAATCAAGCTGAGGAGGCCTTATGCAAACTTGCAAATAACACATTCTAATGCTGCGAGTAGGGTGATTGCCTCCTTAGACAATGAGAGGGCATTTGATTCGGTTGAGTGGGGGTGCGGATTAACGGTTGCATCTCTAGCCCACTTTCCCTGGGTCGAGGTACCGTTATTTCCCTTACTATTTTATCTGATTATGGAGCCTCTGTCCAATTTGATTAACCCCTTACTGCATTAGATAGTTTTGGCCCTACTGACAGAGCCCCGTTTATAAAATCTGGCGTGTCACTTTATGTGAGAATAACTTTTTGACACTTATCCAAGTGATTCAGAGAATGTTTTCTCATGACAAATTGTGCTTTAAGTTAGTAATACATTTTGGTCCAAACAATCCTTGTTTATTTATGAAAAATATCAAAATATCATGAAAATTTGAAAAAAAAAGAAATTTTAAAGTTTTTTTTCTTTAAAAAAAAAT
>JAODAL010027027.1:0-55680 GCA_025379985.1 Phyllomedusa bahiana | reverse complement strand
GTGAGTGTTATAACATGTGCCTATTTGCATATCTCAAAAAACGAAATAGCGGCATCTTGTGGCCAAACAGCAGAATACAATTAAATACTTCACAAGTGTCATACATAGGACTTTACTTAGTGAACATAATGCGGTTGGTCCACTATCCTACAGGTACACGAGTTGACATTTGGGCTGCTTCATGTTGGACGGATGCTGTTGATGCTGATGACGACATTTGTGGCTGTGACTGGGAGGACGAGGAGGTAAGACTGCTGGATGCAGGTTGCATTAACCACTGAAGGACAGATTGGCGACGCTGTTCGTTACTGAGATTCACAGGGCCCTGACCCAGCGATGACAGGCCTGATGGTCCTGCAACTGATGATCCGCTGGCATGCGTGTTGTCGCCAGCACTGGAAGGAGCACCTTCTCTCGTACCTCTACCTCCATGTCCTACCCCCCTCTTTGCTCGCTTACCACCTGAATTTCGCTCTATGTTCAGAAATATACAAATTTGAGAAGGTATGGAAGAGTTTTGGAAAGTCTCTTATTAAAAGACGGCAAATCACAGCTATTCTCAAATCCCTCAAATCAAAACAAAATTGCTGGATTCAAATATAACTGCAAAGTAGATCTATCAAGTCAACAAAGCTGGCCTGCGCCAAAGTGAAAAAACACGTATCTGAAATGTATTCGGATAATAAAAGGTATTTTTTGGCATCTATCAGTTCACCTGTGGTAACTACACAATTACTGGATTCAAATTTAACTGCAAGGTGGCTCTATCAACAAATCTGGACTGGGCAAAAGTGCAAAAAACACGTATCTGTAATGTATTCGGATAATAAAAGGTATTTTTTGGCACCTATCAATTCACCTGTGGTAACTACACAATTGCTGGATTCAAATTGAACTGCAAGGTGGCTCTATCAACAAATCTGGACTGGGCAAAAGTGCAAAAAACACGTATCTGTAATGTATTCGGATAATAAAAGGTATTTTTTGGCACCTATCAATTCACCTGTGGTGACTAAAAAATTGCAGTATTCACATTTAACCCCTTACCGCCGGAGCCAGTTTTAGCCTCTCTGACAGAGCCCTATTTTTGAAATCTGTCATGTGTCACTTTATGTGAGAATAACTTTTTGACACTTTAACCTATCCATGTGATTCAGAGATTGTTTTCTCGTGACACATTGTGCTATAAGATAGTAAGAAATTTTGGTCCAAAAAATTATTGTTTATTTGTGAAAAATATCAAATTATGGTGAAAAATGTGAAAATTTACCAATTTCAAACTTCAAAAATTTCTGCATGTAAGACAGATAGTTATTCCACTCAAAATAGTTTATAACTAGCATCTACCATATGTCTGCTGTAGTTTGGCATCATTTTTTTTAAATGTCTTTTTTTTGTACGACATTAGGGGGCTTATAAATTTAGTAGTAATTTTCAAATTTTCAAGAAAAGTTGAAATATCCATATTTTTAGCGACAAGTCCAGTTCTAACGTGAATTTGATTGACATGTATGTTAGATACCCCCATAAATGACCTCATCTAAGAAACTGCACCCTTAAAGTATTCAAAATCGAATTTAGGAAGTTTATTTAACCATTAGGTGTTTCACAGGAATTAAAGCAAAGTGGAAGTGAAATTTCAAAATGTCACTTTTTTTGCAGATTTTAAATTTTTATACATTATTGACAAGAATACGGTAAATGTGATCAGGGAAATGCAAATTAATATTGATTCCCCAGATTCTGCCGTTTTCAGAGATATCCCATATGTGGCCCTAGTGCATTATTTGGCTCAACCACAAGCCCCAGAATAGGAGGAGCACCTACTGGACTCTGGGGTCTCATTTTCATTACGATTTTATTTAGGGGCCATTTCAGTTTTGCGGACACCCTAAGGTGCTAAAAATTAATAAACTCCCCTAAAAATACCCCAAATTGGAAACTACACCCCTTAAGGAATATATCCAGGGGTGTAGTGAGCATATCGACCCCACAGGTGTGTCACAAAAATTTTTAGCGTTAGGCTGTGAAAATTTTAAAAAACATTTTTTCCAATAATCTGCAATTTTAGCTGAAAATTTTTAATTTTTACAAGGCATCCTGGTAAAAAAAACACCCAAAACCTTGTTACGCAATTTCTTCCAAGTTCGGCAATACCCTACATGTGGGTGTAAACTGCTGTTTGGGCGCATGGCAGGGCGTATAAGGGAGGGAGTGTTACTTGGATTTTGCAACGCAGATTTGGGTGGGGCCATGGCGCATTTACACAGCCCCCAAAATACCAGAACAGGTGAACCTTCCAGAAGTCACCCCATTTTGGATTCAGCACGCCTCATAGATCTCATCTAGGGGTTTGTATTGTACTTTTTTGGGGGGCACAGGTGTTCCAAAGTTTTTTTTTTGCATTGGGCTATGAAATGAGGGGAAAACGCAGTTTCGCCATTGTTTCTTGGGCTTTAAATTTTACAGCGTTCACCGTGCAATATCAATGACAGGATATGTTTACTATGGGGGTCGGTACAATTGCAATGATATAGATTTTATATCTTTTTTTTTATGTTTTATTACTTTACACAATAGAAATAGGTCTATAAAAAATTGCGTTTTTATGTTGTCCTGTTCTGATAGCCATAAAGTTTTCAGTTTTCTGTATACGGAGCTGATTATGGGCTTGTTTATTGTGGGATGAGTTGACGTTTTTATTAGTACCATTTTGGGGGGCATATGCCGCTTTGATGCATTTTTATTACGGTTTGTGTGTGGCATTTTGCTCATAATTCAGCAGGCATGGTAGTGTTGTTTATTTTTATTTTTATCAGCGGTCAGCGTGCAGTATTGCTGACATGCTAGTATTACTCAGCAGGTCGATAAAATTTTCAGCGATACCCAATTTGTGTATTTTTTTTTATGTTTTACTGCTTTTACACAATAAAAACACTTTTATTCAAAAGGAAAACCGGTTTTTGCATCGCCATAGTCTGAGAGCCATAACTTTATTATTTTTCTGTGTACGGAGCTGTTTTTTGCGGGATGAGTTGACATTTTTATTGGTATCATTTTTGGGGGGGACCAGACTTTTTGATCAGTTTTAAATCCGTTTTGTGGAAGGCAGGGTGAAGAAAATACTGCAATCCTAGTAGTGTTTTTTATTTTTATTTTCACAGCACTCACCGTGCAGTATCCATGACCAGTTAGCTTTACTCTCAGGGTCGATACGATTACGGCGATACCCTATTTATATAGTTTTTTTTAATTTGGAAGCACTTTAAAAAAAAAATAGTGTTTTTATTGTGTTAAATAATATTTATGCATCCCCTGTCTTCTGGAGCCCAAAATTTTTTTTTTTCGTTACGAGACATGTAAAATTTTTTTTTTGCGGGATGAACTGCGTTTTAATTGATACAATTTTGGGTTTATATGAGTTTTTGAACGCTTTTTATTCCATTTAAATGTGCTGCAGATGCACAAAAAATCGAATTCTGTACTTTTTTTTTGTTTTTGTTTTTTACGGGTTCCCCATAGGGGGTTAATTTAAATTTGTGAAGATTTATAGGGTGGATCTTTACACACCGGCGTACAAAAATTTGGGTACTTTATTTATTTTTGATTTTTTTTGGGGCGTTTGGCTTTGGGGTAAAGGGGAAAAGGGCAGTGTATGTGTTTTTTTTTATTTTTTGTTTGTGTTTTATTCTTTTATTTTTTTTTTTTTTACTTTTTCATTTTTTTAAATTTTTCCCCAGTGGGATTTGTAACTGCAAATCCCCATGGGAAAAAAAGCAATATTAGATTGCTGTTTGAAGAGGCGATCTTGCACAGGTTATGTGTGCATGGGTCGCCATGGCAACTAGTGACACCATCCCCAAATGCATTGTGGGCATGGGGACGTCCCCGGGGACTCCCGGATGCTTCAGAAGCATCCGGGGAGTCTGGTGGGCGGACGGCGGATCTGTGCCGTTGCTCCCCGATCGTAGGCAGGGGAGCTCACTTTTCCTCCCTGCGGGGCATCATTTTTCGCGGCCATGAAAGGCTGCGGTAAAGATGGTTTTTTACCCGGGCGGAGCTCACTCGGGGGGGGGGGTGTTGGGGGATGAAACCCGGGTAATTTACCCCTGGTTCCAGCCGCGTGCCGGCGGCTCGCCCCCCAAGCCCGCCGATCGCCGGGCGTATACATACGTCCATTTCGGGAAGTCCTTCCCGCTGGGCGTATGCATACGCCAGTCGGGAAGGGGTTAAAATTCTCTACCTAAATATATAAAAAATTTTCCCAAACTTAAAACTAACTAAATTGTAAGGTCACAGCTAATAGTAGAGGTTTCTTGTGAAGAAATATAATAATTTTGCTGACTGTTTGGACACAAGCAGGGCAAGTCCTCGCTCTGAGCGTTGGGGAACAGAGGCTTTAAAAGGAAACCGCTGTTCTATTAAAACAAGGTCATTTGGGTTTTTCCAGCCCCAAAGAAAATACACATCCAGTATGCGTCGCAAACCCTTCACCCTGCTCTATTTTGTAATCTGATTTTTGGCCGCCAAAATTCAGGGAAAGGGCCGAAAAAGGCGCGATCTTAATGATGATGCCAGATTTTAACCTAAATTATCGCATGATCTAAAAAACCGATCCCCATAAAAAACTGTGCGTTTTTAAACTTTGTCGATAATAATGCTAACACTAGTTAATGGGTTTTTGTCGCCCTATTCTGATTGGTCAATTCCTTCATAGCTTATAATGGGTCTTTGTCGTCCTATTCTGATTGGTGGTTTACCCGACAATGAGAATAGCTTACAAAATTTTGAATTACTGTTTTTCCCGGCAATTCTTTCTATTGCATTCCCGATGTAGCGCCGGTCTCGGGACAAAGCGTTGTTCGGGATTTTAATTGATTTATGTTTATAGAAGGTTTAAACTCTTTTCAGAATTTTTATTTAATAAAAATGTTTTTTTTTCTATCCTGCCCCACGGCGCTGAGAGCCGAGATTGATTTAAAACCCATCTCTCCATAGTTACAATGGGAGAAGTAGCTCGCGCTCTGATTGGCTGGTACTAATCCCCCCGCTAGCTCAGCCAATCACCTCTTTTCGGCCTTTTTACTTATTTTGAACTGTCCGCCCTTTGATTTTTATTGGTTGAGACTTCTCCAAAGGTTTTTTAAAGGGTCCTGCGCTCCTATTCTGATTTGGCCCGGTAGCAAAGCCTCCGCTAGCTCAGCCCAATTTAGCTCTTTCTGCTTTTTTTTCTGTATTTGAACTGTCCCGCCTTTGATTCTATTGGTCAATGCTCTCCAAAAGGTTTTAATGGTTCAGTCGTCCATTCTGATTGGCGGTTTTGGACCAATGGAATAGCTTTTGAATTGAATTCTTAAATTTCCCGGAAATTTTAATACGAATTCTTTATATAGCGGCGTTCTAGATTTTTGAAAAGTGATTTTTTTTGTTGTTTTTTTTTTGTGAGGTTGAGCTCTTTTCTGAGAATGTTTTCCACCTTTATAAAGGCGATTTTTTTTTAATCATACTCCATGCCGCACGGAGCTGAGCGCCGAGATTTCGGTTGCGATCTTCTGTATGCTTCCTCGCATGTTCCGTTCTTGCTTCACTTCGCCGCCGCCGGAGCATTTAGACCAAAATAAACTAGGTCTGCTTGTCGGAGCTGCAGAGCGCTGCATTGCGCCGCGCTTTGGCGAGCCGCGATCGTACATGCCTCGGGGTTTTTGAGCGCACCGCGTCCCGCCCCGGAACGCCTACACCGCGCCCCTTGCCCGCCCCTTCATGCGGGGCGCAGCTGAAAGTGGCGAATGCTGCGCCTAACACTGCATCCCTGCGGCCGACAGGGGGATTCGGGCCGGGAGGCGCAGTTTACTCCAAAAAACAGGTGAAAAGCCCGTTCATACATGTCGCCCTAAGTGCGGCATTTATGAAATTTGGTGTTTAAATGCCACATTTCATGTGCATAATAATAGCCTAGAAGGCACCTGATTTATGAACCCGCTCTACAGCTTCACACGGTTCTATTGCGCCTCCCGCATTTCCCCCCAAAATCAATTGCATTACAAAGTGCCGCTTGCGCTCTATAATGAACCTGATAATGGCGTACGGGCCATTTAAAAATGTAGCGAATGGGGTTGCGCCTGATATCTGGCTGAAAATACCTTAATTCTGAAAATTACGTCAGTGTCCAAAAACTTGTAAACCCAAATGTAGATCTAGTACATATTCTCTATTAGACAATATTTCAGTAGAGCTGCACAGTGCACTAGATGGCTGTCATAATGAAAATGCAAATATCTAACTGTTTCTGCTTATGGATGTCCTGCAGTTTTATCTGACATAACAGATGGTGTTTGACGTATTTCAAGCCAAAGGATTCGAAGTGACAAAACACTAACTTTTTGGAAATCATAAACCATCAGATTAATCCAGGACACATGCAACTTTAGCCCGGTCACAACAGAATCTAATGTCTTGAATGTATATTTCACTGCTCTTGGATGTCATAGCATCACAGCTAAACAGATTTAATTTTGCTTTTTTGGCTAAAAATTATATTTATACCATATATTATGGCATTCCAAAAAATGTTGCAGATGTTAGCTGATAGTCAGTAGAAAAATATTAAACACACTGCAATTTTTTTGTTTGTGGCATTTTTCAGGTCAATTCCTTTTTTGGGGGTTCCCTGGAGGGATTTTTTTATTATTACATGGCATGCTCAGAGGTCTGCATTTTTTTTCTCTTTTTTCCTCACAGGTTTCTCTATAAGATTTGACAAATGGAAAAAAAAAAGTTAAAACATGTTTTGAAAAGAAAAAAATCAAAAAAAAAAAAAATAAGATAAAGAAATATGAAATTTATTAGAAGAAAAAAAACTGAGGTTTTACATAAGCATGATATACTTATGTGAAACCAACTGAACACTACTATAAGATTGATTGACTTGCAACCTATAAGATTGACTTGCAACTAGTGATGAGCGATTGTGTCAACTATCACTATCGGATCGATAGTCGATATCGGCAATTATCATGCCGATAGCCGGTAATAGATAATCGCCGATGACCATTAAAGTGTATGGGAGAGGCACAACAGCTTCATTCTTATACCCAAACAGGGGAGGAGAAGCTGGAATTAACATCCACAACAGTAAACTGGATACGTGCTACATCTTAGGCAAGACATTAAGGCAGCAAGAGTCACAGAATAAAAGTCACAGACTATTCACTATCCCTGTCCTGTAGCACAGCATGACCCTTAAACCTGCATCACCCACAAATTAAAAAGTGCCAGAAGGCAGTATGATTTGAACCATCATTTTAGTTCAACTGGAAATTGACTATCCCTGTCCTGTACCACAGCATGACCCGCAAACCTGCATGACCCACAGATTAAAAAGTGCCAGAAGAAAGTAGCCTTTGAACCACCATTTTAGTTGAACTGGACATTGACTATCCCTGTCCTTGACCGCAGCATGACCCTTAAACCCGTCTGACCCACAGATTAAAAGGTGCTGGAAAAAGGAGTCCTTGAACCACCATTTTAGTTGAACAGGACATTGACTATGCCTGTCCTGGACCACAGCATGAACCTTAAATGTACATGACCCACAGATTAAAAATTGCCGGAAAAAGGAGTCTTTGAACCACAATTTTAGTTGAACTAGACATTGACTATAACTGTCCTGTACCACAGCATGACCCTCAAACCTGCGTGACCCACAGATTAAAAACTGCCAGAAGAAAGTAGTCTTTGAACCACCATTTTAGTTGAACTGGACATTGAATATCCATATCCTGTAACGCAGCATGACCGCAAACCTGTCTGACCCACAGATTAAAAAGTGCCGGAAGAAAGTAGTCTTTGAACTTTCATTTTAGTTGAACTGGACATTGACAATGCCTATCCTGGACCGCAGCATGACCCTTAAACCTGTCTGACCCACAGATTAAAAAGTGCCGGAAAAAGGAGTCTTTGAAACACTATTTTATTTGAACTGGACATTGACTGGCCTGCAACCGACGATACGCTGGCATGCGTGTTGTCGCCAGCACTGGAAGGAGCACCTTATCTCGTACCTCTACCTCCATGTTCTACACCCCTCCTTGCTCGCTTACCACCTGCAGTTCGCTCCATGTTCAGAAAGATAAAAATTTAAAAGGTATGGAAGAGTATTTGACAGTCTCTTATTGAAAGACGGCAAGTCACAGCTATTCTTAAATCCCACTAATTTCCAACAGCCAACTAGGATTAGAAACAGAATTGTTTCTATCAAACATCTGTGAAATGCGGTCTGGTGGAAGAACCGTCACCCAAAATCAACAGTGTTCTTCCTTCAATCCCTGAGATTTCCAACTGCCCAGTAGGACTAGCAGTAGATAGTTTTCAACAAACTATCATACAAATGCACGATTAGCGCCAAACTGAGACGCACTGAGTGAAATAGAAGTATTAAAAAGTTATATGGATTACACATGGCGGTTTTGCCACCACTTACAACAGGCGTAATTTACTATAAAATATGTAAAACACAATATGCGTACAACTGAGCTCTCTGCGCCAACCAGACGCACGGACTGCAATAAGAGTATTTAAATGTTATATGGATTAATATGGTGGCCTTCGCACCACTGACGACAGGCGTAATTTACGATCAAATATGTATAACACAATATGCGTACAACTGAGCTCTTTGCGCCAATCAGATGCACGGACTGCAAAAAGAGTATTTAAATGTTATATGGATTAATATGGCGACCTTCGCACCACTGACAACAGGCGCAATTTACTATAAAATTTGTATAACACAATATGCATACAAGTGAGCTCTTTGCGGCAAACGGACGCATGGACTTCAATAAAACTATTTAAAGTTAAAGGGATAAGTTATGCCGGTTTTTGGGAACACTGGCACGCAGTGATTGCAATAGAACTGAAAAAACAGGTACAATTTCACCTCCTATCAGAGGTCTGCTGGCCAAAAAAGTGGTAAAAAAAATGCTTTTTCAATTCAAGGTCACAGAACACACTGAGCTGCACAATATCTCCCTTCCTTTTAAAAGCCTCTCCTCCTGCCGCACCCCTCCCCCCGCAGCCCAGCGGCTGGACACACCAGAAGATATCTTTAAAACTTTCTCTAACAAAATAAGAAGTGAAATTCTCTTATCTAACTCTAGTCTAAGCCATAGCTAGGTGGATGGTTTCTTGTTTTAGAAGAGACTATCTCTCAGAGCTGTTAGAACAGCTTTTGGTTTCAACGCAGACACGTCCTGCTGTGACGTGGCATAGACAGAAAATGAGCTGAACAGGAAATGCAGTTGCATAGATAAAACGAGGTAACGTGATTTTTGCAGCTAATGAGATCCATACACCGCAAAGTGGTGACGTTGTACATCCTCCTTACCCCCCCTCTATCCTCGGAGCTGATTGGCTGGCCGCTAAAATGACAGGAAACGCTTAAAATGGCGTGATAGTAATAGATTATCTGTAAGATTGTCACCTAAATTATCGCGTGATCGGAAATTTCCGATAAGCCTAAAAACCGTGCCGATTTCAACTTTTGCTGATAATATCGCTCATCCCTACTTGCAACCTATTCTACGTATATTATTTGTAGAGGATATGTTAAAAGTTCATGAAACATTTTATTTTTATTGAAGGTGATACTATTAATAGAACTATAAAGGGTTATCCAGTTTTGCCAACTCTTTGTGATTAAAGGGGTATTCCTACCATGCACATGGATTTCACCTTTCTTCAGAACAATCTCGTAACCTCTCTATGGAGTAGTTTCAGAACACTTCCTTTAATTTCAATGGGAGTTCCAAATATTGAAGTTGTGTATGGTGGGAATACCCCTTAAGTAACCCAGTGCAGAGTTTTTGGTAGACATTGTGTAACATCATTGTACCGTTTACAAATAATTTACAGAAAAATACAAATAATTTTATTCTGATCTTTTCATATATAGGAAGGAATTTTGTACCAGGACAAGGTACTCACAATATTTTGTGTCACGGGTATGGTGGATTCGCTGGACCACCGCAAGCGATGATGACGTAAGCCACGCCAGGGAGCGGAGTCTAAGTAGCCCCCGGTATTCACCAGAGCCCGCCGCAAAGCGGGATCGACTTGCTGCGACATGAGGCTACCAGGTCGCTACCCCTGACGTGACTTGCTTGCTAAGGCGGCCGGGGTAATGTGTGGTACAGAATCGTAATCCAGAGGCGTAGTCGGGGACAGGCAGAAGGTCAGGACGGACGGCAGAGGTTCGTGGTCAGAGACGGGCAGAAGGTCAGGGCAGGCAGCAAACTGGCAAGGTCAGGAAACGTAGTGGATGGACTGGTACACGGGTAATCAGGCAGGACTTCCAGCACTCTCTAGACTAGGTAACGCACACCAACGAACTGGCAGAGAGTGCTGGGGGTGTATCCCTTAAATAGGACCAGCACCCGGCAATAGACGAATTACCGGGACGCTTGCCCTTTAAATCCAGACCAGCCGTCGCGCGCGCGCCCAAGGCAGCGGGTAGCGCGCGGTGGCCGGGACAGGCAGGATCAGCGTGCACAGGAGCGTGGACGGGTAAGTGAGCCGACAGCCGGGCAGCAGGGGGGTGGTCGCAGGCAGCCACGGCACCCGCGCAGGACCCCCTGCGGGCACGGGGGCGGCCGCGGGGGGCAGCGGCGCCTGCGCCAGCCCCCATTACATTTAGCATATAAAAGTTTCACCTTCAATAACTTTAAAGGGGTGTTCTCAACAAGTGGTTACACAGAGCCTGCTCTTCACAGCACACTTGCTATTCAGGCTGTATGTAGTTTTACAGTAATGATTAGCATATCAGTTCTGCTATTCCTACCTGATTCTTTTAGAGGGACATTGGTGACAAAAGGATGTAAACAGTAAGGCAGAAGGCTACAGAGCCCTAAAGGTTTAAAGTTTGCCAGTAACATAGATCATAGAAGCTCCTGTGCTTGAAGGTAACCCAGCAGTGAGTGGCTCACCATGGTCGGACAGGGCAGCCAGAGCAATAAGAGCAGAGCAATGTGGTTAGTAACCTAAATAAGCTTGTATACACGAGCAGACAATAAAATCTCTTCTATCTCCTAAACAAAGCAAAATCTGAACAGCAATGAATTGGGTAATAGTCTCTATTTACATTTGTCTGCATGTTTAAAACAAATCATTGTGGTGAGAAAACTCCTTTAAAAGTAGTACAAAATAGAATTCTCTGCCACAGGAAGTTGTATTGGTTTATTTGTTAAAAGGGTGTTACAATGTCAGTTCATTAAATCATTTTAATTTATCCCAGGGATCCAAGTGTTCTGGTCATATAGTGGATACAGAGGTGCAGCACTAACTCCAAAACACATAGCTCTGATATATTGTACCTAACAGGCTTGTAACTGTGATCATAGCGTGATTTGGACAGAATGTCTTCCCTTAGAAGTAGGCAACAAGCATCTCCTATCAGTGACTATAAGCAGTAATCTTAATACAGCAAGAAAAAGAGTGAAAAAGAAAATGTATATGACTACATTTTATTTATTATAAATAGAAACACCTTTGCAGTTGGTTTAAAACGAGTCTGGATGCCTTTTTAAAAAGAGATCCTGTAACATTACAGTGTAGCTATATCATAGTGCTAAAATTATAGGTGTAACAAGAATTCAAAGGACCCCATCACTAAATGGAAGTGAACTGTAAAAGCAGCTTATTTAACAATAATTGAAGATATAGATAATAGAACCATCTCAGCATTGTTAGCATATATCCACCAATCTATTACTCACTGCAAAAAAGGCATAATGTTTTTATACCTGAGTGGGCACCAATAATCTCTGGGCCCCATAGTAACTGTTATCCCTGCTATAAATATAGTTATGCCTATGGATAGACAACAGGTATTTATTATAATTGCTATGTTTGAGAAAAATATTTTCACCTAATATGAAGACAATTGTATGCTTCTCTAGTTGGGATTATTTTGTTTTCCTTGCTTAAAAAGTTGAGCTAGATTGTAAAGGGGATGAGGGGGTGAACTGTATATTCTGTGTTTCTGTATATTCTGTGTTAATAGTTGTCACTTTAGCTGAACACTATGCACCTAAGAGACTGCTCAGTGATACCTTTGCTTAGTGCTAATGTATATGATGTGAGTTTGTGTGATGTGTGTACTGTATGTATGTTAAATTTATTTTATTGTCGTTGACAATAATGCTACCATGTAGACCGCTGTGGTTCAGAACAGGAATGATGGTCTTCTCAGCCGTGAGACACAGGAGGAGGCGCTTATACCAGAGCAGGCCCTGCAAGAACCTAGTGTTGGAAAGTAGGAACAGTTTAGTGAAACTTGTTTGCTCAGATGACATGCTAGTTAGGAGGTTTGGCATGAATCTAGAAGCATATTGACTGTCCACAAAAGGTACTAGCATAGGGTGCTGTTGGCTTGAGAAAGAGGGTAGGTCTGAGGTTTGTATACCTGTGACTCTAGCTTGTCCATCTTAAGTAGAAAGGGTTTAATGCTATTGGAGCAATGGTGGATTGGAGGCCAAGGAGGCAGTAGTGATCTAGGGGTCAGAAAACATGAGCTCTACTAGGGGATTGTCTGTTAAATATGCACAAATATCTGAAGGAGAAACAGTTTGGCTATATTTCCAAACAAGGTCTCAGAAAAGAGTAGACAATAAGCTAACAGGATGACCACTGTTAAACTGCAGCCGAGAGAGTTTAAGGAAGGTAGCTTAGGGTGTTCTGTGCACTAATATAGATTAAGTGAAATGTCACCATGGAAGTAGTTATCTCTGTGATGTCTACTGAGGTTGTAAAGGAAAAGTCAGCATAGGATGGAGAATCTGGAGGTGGCAAGCAGTAGTGATCTCAAACCCGGGGAGACTGAATTTACAGTATGTTCTGTCTGAGGTTGTTCTCTGTCCTGTCTTGTACTATTAGATACAGTAAGATCTGGTTGCCCTTTAAGTTCTTTACCTACCTCAGGTCTCCTATTAGAATTAGTTAGACCTAATATTGGACCTGGTGTGTGGGCTGGTTGGAGAAATTGATACAAAAATTAAAGGGTGAGTCAGAATTCCTAGGACACCCTTTTATTTTAGAAATCAAAGGGAAAATAACTTATCTGAAAACCCCAGCAAGTAATGGGTTAGAGGCCTATCTTTTAGGTTATGTCCAAAACATGGCTGTCATCTTGAAAGACACCGTTTTCAATCAAAGGCAAATTTTACAATGGGAAAATGGTCAAATAGCATATCAAAAATGACCAGAATTGTCTCATAAATTGATATCCGCAATAAGATTTGCAATATCTTTTGTGGTTCAAAAGTTATCAACACAGAAATCATGCAGGGTCATAACAATTGGATCCAACACCTTCAACTTTGTGTTTAGCACCAGGGACAACACACCAAACACATCAAATAGCTGTTGTTGTTGAAACTTTCTGTGTTGATAACTTGAACCACTAGAGATATTGCAAATCTGATTGTGGCAATCAATTTCTGAGACAATTTTGTTCTTCTTTGATATGCTAAATGTCCCCCTTCCCATTGGAAAAAACTTGCCCTTGATCCAATATGGCAGCTTTCAAGATAGCAACCATGTTCTGGACTTAGTCTAAAAGATAGGTCCCCTCGCCCATTACGTGCTGGGGTATTCGGATATGTAATTTTACCTTTCATTTCTGCAATAAAATGATGTCCTGGGACTTTTGACTCACCGTGTATATTAGAGAATTCTATTAATTTCTGATGCTGTTGACAAATTTCAGTAATATTAAGTCATCCAAGGTGTCATTTGTTCACAATAGTAACAGCGGCTAGGGTAAAACCTAGCGCATGCGCGGTTGAGAGTTTCTTAGTTTAGACGCATATTGCATTCCACTGGGATGCGCGCATGCGCAGTAGTTGTTTTCCGGTCGCCAGGACGCCAGTGATTGTTACTGGAAGCACGCTTTGTATTCATGGACGTGCATACCTTGGCATCATGGCGGTTGCCGTAGGTGAGTCTATTGGCTATGTCTTTCTTTGGGGGAGGTACCTGTAGTATACTGTGGGGGCAATGTGTCACCTTTAGTTGCCTATTTATTTTAGTGACAGACGAGTTATCATCAGTGGGGTGTACCTTTCCATCTTATGTTCATCATACTGGTCACCCATTTATTTATTTATTTATTTGGTTTATCTTTTGACTATTAGTGTTTTTTTGTTAGCCTTAATGTCCCCTGATGAACCCTTATATTTGTAGAGGGGGAAACGCGTCGGGCTTTTGGCTTTGTTTTGGACAAATTTTATACAATTTGTGAGTTTTTCATGTAGTGTAGGTGTTTTTCTAGGGAATAGTTCATAGGCGGAGCCGCCCTTTTTGAGGCGATGTCCCCGCGATTAGGCAGTTATATCTAGAGTGAATTTAGGTTATATTCCCTTACAGGCACTGTATTTTTGATTAGGTGCCTTTCTGCCGTGTCTTCAGTGAATCATCAAACTGTAAGTCCTCTTTTTCTTTCCCGGGAGTTTTTTGTTTTTGTTGGGGATATTATCTTTTAATGTATACTTAATAAATGTTATGTTTTATTGGATAATTTTCTTACGCTGTGATATATATAAAACCTACAGAAGCCTAAAGAGCCGCAAGTCACTCCTAAATTGATGGTCAGGGAACACAGCATTATTATATACAATGAATAAAAAACACGACCCATTTTCTTGTGTTTTTCTTTATTGGACACATCACATAAGGAAATCAGTATGTTTTATCTGCATGCAAAGGAAGACAGATTTGTTTCTAAATTCTTTGTAACATCAGTTTAGGTCTGTTACTATTTCTGGTAAATTCACATCATGCTCTTTGAAATGCAAACATCAGCATATAAGTCTCTGAGCCATTTCAGTCCATATGTGCATGCGTCATTTACAAAGAAAAAAATTATTTCTGCTCAGCTGATGTGTCTGGTAATGGTGCATCCAATCCAGTGAAGAAATACACAAGTGAAGATGGAAAACAATTATCCTTATTTTATCAGAAAATGCTAATTTTAACCAGTAAATGACTGTGTGTTGCAATGTTGATTGTCTAGAAAAAGAAAAGTAACAAGAAAATGGATTATTTAGCGTCAGTATATTCAGAGATTTATCCCAGATTAGGGAATGCTATGAGTAATCAGGTTTTAGGTTGGGGTGCAGTAGTAATATTATTTACACATAGGATCAAATTTCTTACAACCATATTGTATAAACTCATATAAATTACATAAATGAGTTCACTGGTCACAACAAGAATTTTTATGAACATAGCAATGTCACATTTTATGCTGTTAAGTAACCATTAAATCTACTTAAAAAGGGTTGTAAAGGATTAGAAAACCACTGCTATTCTTTTCCAAAAACAGAACTACACCTGTCCCTAGGTTGTTGTATGGTATTGTAGTCCAGCCCTATCCATTTTAAGGATATAGTCACATGCAGTAGATTTGTTGCGGAAAAATCCATTCCATTCAGCTAAATTAGTCTGTTTTTGTAGCACACACATGCATTTCTGAAAGTTATAATCAGGTGAATATAACAGTTTCAGAAATTACTGCAACAAATCTGATGTATCAGCTTATACCAAGCTTCAATAACAGATGCAACAAAATGGGAGGCGTGGCACTGGAAAAATAAACAATTTTTTTTTACAACCGCTTTAAAAATTTTAACAAATAAGATTTGTTTGTAGCATACGGTAATGGTAAATATTTTGGTGCACATGAATAATGTTGTGATGCTATATGGCAACCAATAGGATTCTATTACTTCTATAGTGTGCTTTAAAAATGTCAAAATATCTCATTGGTTGCCTTAAGTATGGCTGCAAATAACTTGTACACTAAGCCTTATTTGTGTGTTATTGTTCTGTTATTGTGTCCACACAAACTGAGGCATGTCAATATTCCATTTAAATGCTTATAATGACATAAGTTGTATTCCAGCAAAGGTTTCCTAGTAAACATTACAAATCTCGACTACCAACTGAGGAAGTTGGACTTCCTTATTCTAAAGAGGGCTATGATAACTCAGCTAAATGGATTATATATGCTGTGAGATATGTAGTTACATCTGACCTAAGTCTACAACCTCTTGGGCCTCATTTCCACAGCAACCAAAAACTACTAATAGTAACCAACCAGGGCTTAATTTTCATTCCCTAAAATGCTATCAAAATGTAAAAAAGCTCTGTGATTGGTTACAATGATCAGCAAGTCTAAATTACAGAAAATATCCTTTTCAATAGAATTAGAAAAAAAACTAAATAAATGTAACTTTTAATTATTACATTTTACAAATCGATATTCCCAATGTGTCTTCAATCAAAAGTTATAAGCCACACCAATATTCTTGATTGGTTGCAATGGGCAACAAGTATTAATTACAAAAATATTCTTTCAATAGCATAGGATAATTAGAAAAAAAACATAAATTCCCCTTAAAATTTAACCTTTAATATTAACTTTTACAAATCAATATTCACAATAGGTATTCAATCAAAGGCTATAAGCCAAACCAATATTAACATATGTAGATTTATTCATACTCCATTTCATAGCAGATTTCCTCAGTGAGATGGACCTCAACGGCACTTAATTTCCACATGGTGATACCTCTTTCATGTATTTCTTGCTTTTAGGTGTCCAGCCACAAAGGTATAGTAGAGCCCTAAAACCTCCCCACCTCTTGCCCTCATATCCTGTCCCTTCATGGAATACCCAACTGGTAAAGTTCAATGTCACAAACTTACACTAATAATGTCGCTTAGCATAAGAGCTTTGACTCAGATGTGTTTACTCTAACTGTGCCATCAGATTCATCAGTGGGATTTAGCAAAAAGGCATACTTTGCAAGCTTCCTTAGTGACAACAGCTCAAATCCTTTGGGCGGTGGATGTATGAGACCGAGGGATCATATATGCATTGCCCACCATATGCACACTGAAGGATCATACATGTGTGAGCGGTTGTCACATTACAAGGAGGCTGGCAAAGTACACCTTTTTGATTTGTCCCAGTGATAACCATGGCCACATGGTTGGAGGCAACATTTCTAGGTAAAGGGTTTTAGAGTCCCACGGTAAAGAACATTATTAGGGTAAATTTGTGGGGTTAAATTTAGGGTGGGTGTTCATAAAGGGACCGGATAAGAAGGTGCATCATGTAGAGGTCAAACATCACTAAGGTCCATCCAACAGAACTGAAGAGACATGCTACAGTATAAAATGTTGTACAAATAAATCTACATGTGTGTGAGTGCTCTCATATGACAGTTCCACTTGTGAAAATTGTTGTAGCCTATAACAAGTGTTCTAAAATATTTTGGTAATATTGATTTTTTTCATTTTTGAAATTTAGTAATTAAAGCTTATATTTTAAGCTGAAATGATTTGTTTTTTTTGTGATTACTATAGGTAACATGGACAGCTTTTCTGCTATCCAGCTTTAGCAAATAAGGCCCAGTTCTGTAAAGCTTTGGTAATATTTTGTAAATCTGGATAACATTTTTTATTCTAATTTTGTTGTGTTTGATTGAAACAAAGATAGAAAAGTCCCAGAGTTAAGACAGATCAACATGAACTTTTTCATACTATTTAGTCCCAAAACAATACATAGGTGACAATTGACAGAATAGTAGAGTACATATAGAGTACATACAGTATAGAGTAGATATCAAGCATACTGGTAAACTTTTGCATACCCTGTAAACTGAATAAGAAACAAGATATCCTATGGAAAAATATTATAATATTTACATATACATTGAGACAGCACTGTAAGCATTTGAAACCATGCAAATGGAGCCAATGCTCTATCACTGCAATTCTACTGAGAATATAGCATCTGTAATAACTACCAAGCAGAGAGGTCCAGGTGTTTTAAGAAAAGCAGAGAATAATTAGTTGAATTCTGTATAGAAAAGGTCCTAGAAAATTCAAGATTGTGAGTTTTTCATGCAGAGTTGAAGATCAGAGGCAAAATGTAGATAGCTGTTCAGCAGCACCCAATATTTCAGATGAGCTATTAAAATACATGTGAATTATAGCAATTTATGTCCTGCAGATACGCTTTGTGGGATTAGTAATAAACCTAGAAATTTATTAGGTTTTAGGTTTTTCAGAAAAGGTCTATTACACAATGCACATATGCAGATCAAGAAATCCCATGACAATGCACCTGTCTGTGATTGGCCATTGACTTCTTACAGATGATTAGGGTCGAGGTAACTACAAGTAATGTCAGTCTAGTAACCTGTTTACAGACAAGGACTAGCTGACTTGTCCCTTTTATAAAATAAAAATGTCCAAATCGTATTGGAGTAAAGAAAAGCTGGAAAAAATGGGTTCGATAATTTCATAGTCACAAATATGAGATCCTTTAATCCACTTTTAATACAGCTGTTCTTTACTCAAGCATCTAACATCTTATTAGTACTAAAAGAGACATCTATGCAGTCACCTTGATCAAATCTATAGTTTAAACAAAGCACAATATGGTTCATCCTTTATGTGCTTTGCTGTTTATACAGTTAAGTCTCTCTAAGAGGAACATCCAATATTGCACTGAAAAATGTTTTTCAAGAAGGATATTCTTGTCAAGGAGGAGGACCATAATACATCTTCTGAAGAGATTTCACTGTATAATAAAACATCAAACCTTAAAATTTACGGCCGCATGTATGAAAACTGTCTAGATCTAAAACTCAATTTGTTTCCCATAGCGACCAATCAGAGTGCCCCTCTCATTTTTCCAGAGCTCTGATTGGGATGCTCTGATTGGTTACTATGGACAACAAAGTGGATTTTAGATCTAGACAGTTTCCATATATGTGACCCTTAGGGGGGCATGTATGAACTTCGGCGTGTCGAAATACATTGATTCATGTTTTTTTGGGTGAAAACTGCGCCTGATGTATGTCGGTGGCTGAAGTGCGCTCATAAGTGCAGTGTAAACTTCAACACCTCCGGCTCAGACAGACCACATTGAAATAGGTCTGCCTGTCGGAGCTGTAATGCGCCTCACTTTGCCAACCCGCATTCATACATGCGTCAAAGTTTTCGAATGTGGTGCCCCCCCCCTCCCAGAACGCCCACAGAACACCCCTTTATGTTAGGCGCATTACAAAGTGGTGAAGCTTCCGCAGAATGTGCCTAACACATAGGGTAGGTGCGTCCGACAACGGAGCCGGCACAGTGAGGTGCATTATACGCCAGAAAAAAAGTGAAAAGCCCGATCATACATAACCCCCTTAGTATCTGCTTCTCCCTGTGTATCCTATTAAACTAGATCATATAGTAGGACAGTGCACCATGTGTATTATTATGTTTCTATCTACTCTTGTGTTACTATCTAATGAGAAGATTAGTTTATTTTGTTTATATAAAGCACAGGAAATCACTTGGGGTGACATGTATGAACTTTGCCGCAGACAGGCCAATTTTAAATAGCTTTACAGCAGTGTAGAAAGCGCCAGTATGTTTGAACCTGATCTTCTGCAGTTCATACAACGTTGGCCTCAAGACAACTGTTGTCTTGGTTTGGCTGTTCTGACAGTTATGCGCAGACTGTTGGCATCCCACCTTTACAAATGTGTCTAATCCTACGAATGTGGTGCAACATGCCCCCAGAATGCCTCCACATCTTTGGCACATTACAAAGTGTCAGGGCAGGCGCCGACTGTGCTAAAGTTTCATACGTCTATAGATCAGGGCTACGACAACTTTTTAGCGCAAAGTACACCAGAATACTGGCACAGTCCCATTCATACATGTCACTCTTGGTCTTAATTGTCTTTAATGACATGTGACAAACAATATTTCATATTATGTGTTAACACTATTTACATTGTGTGTACTTATGTTTATTGGCGCTCCAGTTGTCTCCAATAAGTATTCACTGTTAAATTAAGGTCACCAGCTCATGGCTAAAGTGTTACTGAGTTGAGAACAGAAACTTGGAATTACCCAAATCACTATCCCTTAAAAAGATCTCATACACAATTGCTTAGAGATACTGAGAGCCCTAAGTTAAAAGGGTTATCTCTTGTATATATAAAAATTATTTATGGGATAACCCTTTAGAGGTTATACATAATTCAACTGATGTGAAAATGTTTTACTTACCTAAATGTTCTCATTAAAGAGACACCCCACTACTCTCCGCTCTAAATGTAACCTGTGCAGGAAATTACAACATGACAGCCATGCCCATATTCGAAATACTGCAACTACCAACCACTACAGGTAATCTCTTGAAGATTTGGGTATCATTTTTCATTTTTTGCCCAGAACTTAAAGGGGTTGTCTCAATTCAGACATTGATGGCATATGACATATAGCTTGGATATGTGCTCATTGTCTGATTGGTACAGGTCCTAGAGGTGGGACCCAGAACTATTTACTAAAAGAGCCCCGAAACCTCTCCGTTCTGAACTGAGAGCAGGTCGGGACTCTCCCATAGCCATGAATGGGAGTTCCAAATTTAGCTGAGCAGCAGCATTGCTCTAATAATGGAAATTGAAATGAATTGTAAAACCCAGTTTAGATAAATATTGGAGTTATTTTAAGAGGTGTCCATTCTCTGTTGAAATTTGTAGCATGCCAGGAATTAAGGTGTATTGGCATAGGAAACCCTACATTTCCTCATTCCTTACTGCAGCACAACAATTAGAGACCCCTACTTGCTGCCCGTGGGTTAAGTTTGTACACTGGACCGACATGACCAGCTGCATTCTCTGTCAAAATTATATTAATTTAAAATTTGACCGTAATGTAAAAATGCATAATGTCATTTACTAATTTAAAGAGGACCTGTGACATCTCCTGTCATGCCTGTTTTAGTAAATACCTGTGTTTCCTGTAAAATTACAATGCTGGAGCATCTTCACTTGTAATTCTGTGTTGTGCTGTTGCTCTATTATTCCCCCTAGAAATATTATACTGAATCAGTCAGCTGGGTGTTACCCAATGTGTGTCTATTATGTGTTTATGTGTATCTGTTATGTAATTAAACATGTAATATGTAAAAAAAAAATGAATTTGAATTTTTTTTCACATTTAAGATATTTTAAATTATTGTAATTTTTTTTTAATCCCATAAATGGGATTTTTTTTTATTAATCAGTTGTTTTTTAACATATTAATGTACTTACACCATCAAAGGAGGAGCCTGCTTTTCATTTTTTATGCCAAGATCTGCTTTAAATGCGACATAAAAGGAATTAAATAATGGGGATGTTCTCTCTTTTCCAGCATTAAATCAGGTCCATACTCAGCCATATGATCAGAGCACCAAATATGACTCAGGGATACCAATTTACCACAAAACCTAAATGGTCAGTTTTCTGTATAATAGCATGCTATCATATTTGCACTGCTGGATTGCCTGGTTACTCACATAATGGGCGACATGTATGAAGGAAGGTGTGTCGAAGTGAATAGTTGAGTCTCATTTTCAGTGTATAATTCGCCTGATGTATGAAAGTGTTTTTTGTATGTTCATAAATGGTGTGTAAAGTTCAACACGTCTCGCCTATGTGTTAGGTGCATTACGAAACTTAGACGCATAAGTAATGCACCTAACATGTATTAAGGTTATAGACAGGCTGCAAATAGGAGAAGTCATTAGAAGAGCATGTCCGTGAATAGAAACTATGGTACTGATCCTGCTTGGTGGACCACAGGTCCCAGCAAGACCTGTGGTGTGCTGGCTCTTGCTGTATATAGAATAAAGGGTGAGAGCAGCAAAACTAAATTTAAAATAGTAAAAATTTAAAATATAAAAATCTGAACAACATAATCAATGGGTTATTTAATGTAAAATTAGTTTAAGATTCTATGAATTTTAAATACATTTTATAGGAGATATTTTTATATGTTGGGGACATTATATATATTTATATTAATTTTATACAATCACATTTTTCATTAAATTTAAATAATTTAATTTTATACAGTTTGATCATTATAATAAATTACTTGTTATTAGTGTACTGGTGTAAGTTGAGAAATATTGGATATTTTTGCCCCTTACAGCAAATCTAGCTCCACTTCGTCTCCTCAGGCTCAGGCAGACCACATTAAAATAGGTCTGCCTGTCGGAGCAGTAATGCACCTCATTTTGCTGAACCACATTCTTATATGTGTCCAATCTTACGAATGTGGTGCGACACTACTAATGAGTTCTAGTGTAAACTTAACAATTCTAATAGATTTGGATTTACAAGTGCCATGGGAGTGCAATCTAAAACAGATAAATGTTATTGGCCCCCGGAACTATTCTGTGCAAACATTTGGTAAGAAAATACAGCATATTACCAACTTGAAAACTGTAGAACTTGTATCTGAATTAGTATTGCTGTTTTGTGCTCTGAAATATTAACTTGGCATTATGTTACATAGCAGGCACAGGAGCTTGTAACTTGTGCCCTTCAGGTAAGCAATCACCACTTCTACTGAGACAAAAATTGCACTGTTAAATATGCAAGATCTGTTTGTACAAAGACATTGTGCCTTAATAAAGATTTGAATAAAAATAAAGTTCCATTTTATACAGTACATGTTTCTTTATAATTCACCAGCAATGGACATAAAGGTGTACCATATAGAGAGATAATGAAGCACTGGGCAGAACCATGGACAGAGGGTGGCAAAAGGGAAGGCTTAACAAACACGCATATCATTTCTGTCAGCATTTGTCCCAAGGACATTCACAAATGCGGCTTTTTTTTTTAATTGAATAAAGAACCTACTAAAAGCAACTATATTATTTCTATCGCTAAAAGCTAAAAGTGTGAATGCTTTGGAAGACAAGACATAAAAAGTTTACAGTGACTTGGTACAGAGCATAAATGCTTGTGAAACACTGCAGCTGTCTTCTAATCACTTGCTACATGGTTTTCGTTCTGTAGAACATGCCAGCGTTCAATCTTCTTATCTTTGTTCTTTAGGCACTCATACCAGTGTTTCAAGCATTCTCCTTTGGCATTGATGCCCAGCTGACAACCACCTGCAGGGAGACATTTAAAGACATAACTTTCTTTATTAACCAGTTCCTGACTGGGCCATTTAACCTCCTTCCTGACGAGGCACATTTTAACTTTCTTTGGTACACATGGGTTTAAACACTATCAGGCTTTCTCGTGCTCAGGTATTCTAGCAATATTTTTGCCTTTGTTCCATTATACATTAGTCTTTATTTTTTATGTCATTTTTACATTAGATTTTTTTTAAATACGGTAATATGAAAAGAAATGGTAAAAAAAAAGTCTGTTTTTCTAATGTTCTATTTATTTTTTTAACAATAAAAGTTTGGGTGAAATAAGTTCTGTAATTGTGATACTTTTCTATCACAGATGTTTAAATATATTCAATATAAAGTTTTAGGGTCATCAGCAGCAGGGCTGAAAGTTTCAGTTTGGCCTGTTAGTATTTTTTAATTTGTTTTTGGTGTTTCTTTACATTTTGTTTTATATGTTGTGCCTTCTTTATTTTTTAAAAAAGTTTACCATGTGAATTGGTTTTTATTTTCTTGTATAAGTACTGATTAAAAGATGAATGTTATCTTAACAAGTTAGTTGCAATTTATCTGCCTATAACTAATTAGGGTTATACTTGCATAGGAATACATCTGATTTACATTTGTAAGCCTTAAGAGTAATAGTACCAGCTAAAAGAAAACCCAGAAATTAGCATTAACCACCGGAAAATAGACAAAGCACAGAAATGGATCCTAGACCTCGTCGTTTTACAGGGCAAAGAAAATCCGTTTTCAAACAGGAAATGCTGCTGCCTGACTGCAAAGACAGGTTACATGCAACATAGGAAAGCCTGAAATTGCACAGAAAACATCACAGGCAGATAAAACAACAAGCCATTTGAGATTGTTTTAAGACCGAGCGGACAATCCCCTTAACACCATTAAGATATTAACCACATATTTTTTTAACCTGAATGTTGCATTGTGTTAAAAGTCAAGTCCAACAAACCAAAAAAAAAGAAATGAAAGGGGTTGTCTCACTACATTGATTCATCTTGCCTCAGTCCTGTTTACTTGGCTTCATTTTGAATTCAGGGGCATGTTTACTGGCTTCTACTTGGCTGCAGTAGAAGCCAGGTCTGTAGCTATAGCAACCAGCACTATCAGGAGAGATCAACCAGGTCTGTAGCTATAGCGACCTGAGTAGCTGATGCAGTCCATACAAGAGGGGATATCTCAGAATAAGTAGGATACTGTTAATGGACACATATTGCAAAGTGACTTGTTTTTGCATGATCTTTAACATAAAAAGCAATCCTTGTAGTGAGACAACACATTTAAATGGCATTAGTCTTTATTTTGTGAAGTTTTCTGTGCTAATTTGTGCCTTTCTTCTGAAAAATAATTTCCTTTTTGAAAACTGTTGCCTTTTGTCCTGTTTAACTAGATGCCCCAGCATTCTTATAGTATCTTACGTTTAGTCTAATTTCATCCAACTTTGTGTTGAAAGTGTATGAAGGCAGGACCAAAAACGTGTGGCATAAAACACTGCCTTGAAAAAAAACCTACATCATGTTCTTCCACTGGACAACAATTAAAGGGATTTTCTCAACTTGCTGTTTCACAGAGTCACAGGTAGCGTCAGATTCACACTGCTTAGTGAGGCTTTGTGTGGTTCTCTAGCAGTGATTGGCATGTCAGCTCTGCTATTCCTAGCTAAACCTGTTGCAGAGAGGTGACTGCATGATATTTAATATAGTAAACAAAGCTACAGACCATCAAAGAGTGAAAACAAGTGTTTTTCAAAGATAAACTATCTTGTTACAGATAAAGACTGTTCTTCAAAGACCATGGTGAACCCACTCCCTGCTTTCTGCCTGATCAGAAAGGGAGATATGGACAGTAACCTAGAAATACTTGTGAACAGATAAAATCTCTCTTGACCAAGGCAATTTTAAAAGAGCAATGTTTTTAGAAAAAGTCTTAATTTTCCTGTCCCCACATGATGAAAGCTAATCATTTTAGTGAGAAACCCCCTTAAAATACAGTATATCTTTTAGACTAACATGTGGAAATTTTATTTGCAATAGTAGCGATTGTTTTATAATCTGAACACTATAGTTAGAGATGGGCGAATTGATTCTAACGAAGTGGAATTCGTTTAGAATTTCAGGAAAACTTTGGTTCTGAACGAAGTCGAAGTTTGGGGTACTTCGGGTGAACGAAGTGTGCTTTTCATTGATAAAATGGCTGGGAGCACATGCCGTTACATGAGGCAAAGAACTAGGGGAGGAAGAAGGGCATAAGCCTGCATGACATGTGCTGAGATAGAAACCAGATCAGAGAACGGCGGGATTCTGTGATGTCACTGCAATATTAAGTCCGGGCGCGACTGCTGGAGCTCATCCGCTCTCACTGTAATGATCTAGGGAAGGTGCTGCCACGCCTGATTGTGATAGATCTTACTGAAGAACTTAGAACTGATATTTTTTATAGCCGATTTTGTTGGGTTGGTCTCGCTTGTCTCAGAGAACTGCTTCTCTTAACGTTCTATTCTGTTTTTTTGGGGTATTGGATATGATCAGTGTGTGTCCAGTGCAGCTGCCATATACCTTTTAAAGCTATCTGCTCACAAGGCACATTGAATATCAAGGGGGATCTAGCCTGTTCCCGTTTGTATTCAATTTAAGAAACAGCGTTTTTACTAATACAAATACCATTAATTTTTGGCTGTTCATTCTTTGCGCTATTATTCCATCCAGGGGTTAATTAAGCGTTTGTTCTGCTGTTGTGGTGACTAAAAGATACCGTTTTTCACCGCCAAAAAACACATTTTTCCTGTAGCTCTAATTCACAAGGGGAAGGTTAATCTACAATTTTTTCTCTTGTTGTGTAGCGTATAAATCCACGCCATTGTAAGACGCTACAAAAAAAAAAAAAAATAAAAAAAGCACGTAGTTTTGTGGTTGCTCAATTGTTTGGTGCAATTTCACATCCAGGGGTTAATTAAGCGTGTTTTGCTGCTGTGGTGACTAATAAACCGTCTTTCACCGCCAGAAAATACATTTTTCCTGTAACATAATTCACAAGCGAAGGTTAATTAAACATTTTTCTCTTGTTGTGTAGCGTAAAAATTCTTTTGCGCAATTTACATCCAGGGGTTTATTAAGCGGTGTTGTGCAGTAGTAGTCAGTATAAGAAACTTTGTTTTTCACGCACAGAGAAATTCTGTAGGCATAATCATATCCGAAGGTTAATTAGCATGTTTGTGCTTTTATATGCAGTAAAATACAAGAGTTTTTAAACAGAACATACAAGTCAATTTTTTCCTGCCCTTTGTGGAGCACAATTTATATCCAAAGGGTTACCAAGCTTCTTAGTGGGTTCATTTGGAGTCAAATACAGGGTGTGTATTTATCATATAAAGATTATCTTCGATCAACAGTGTCTGTACATTTTAGAACAAACAGTATGTCAGCACAGAGAGGCGGTGGCAGGCTCTTTCACCTGCGGAGTGGCAGAGGCACAAACATTCCTGGAGCAGGCCCAGGTCGCCGCACAGAAGGGGGGGATGTCGCAAGCAGGGTTCAACTCGGGGAGGCCACACTGCGCTTGTCATCTAGGCGGACGTGGGTGTGTTGTTCAGCAGAACAATGGTTTTTGATTGCTTGACTAGGTCACTCCACTTTCCTCCCAGAGGACATCTGACAAACCCCACAGCAAGAGTCGGTTTGGTGAAAATCAGAAACAACCTTAGTTGGCAATGGCCCGGGAGCGGTCAGCGAGCCCTCAACCTGTCCTCAACCCGCCTCATGTCCCATCCGGTTCCATCAGCCAGAGATTTGTACCTATGTGGTCTGGGCTGCGCCGAATATATAGCGAGGGTTGGAACAATTTGAGGAGGGCAGTAAGCAGCTACTTGGCAGCAAAGAAATGGGGGCCAATATCCCTGCTTTCTTGCCTGTAGGCGGCAATGTATAGATGTTGAGAGTGGCATGGGAGGTCATGGTTGTGAGGGGTTAGCTCTGCATACAAGACTGATGATTGAGGACAGTAGTGACAATGGAAAACACAAATAGATGATGATGTAGCGACCGCACTTGGGAGCTGGGTGAGGCATGGGTTGGGGGGGGGAGGAGGGGGGCGGGGGGACAAGGGCTTCATCATCGTCAGGAGAAGAGGCGGTCAGCTTGCACGTCAGCAGCGGCGCCGCCAGCAAAGTGGGTTGTGTGGGCCGTGAGTCAGCCGGATAGCAGAGTGTGATGGTCGGGGAGCAAGCGGCCACGGGTGGTAAAAACACGCTTCGCAGGTCCAAGAAAGTAGTGGCACAGGGGCTCAGGAGCCAGCGGCGGCAGTAGTCACTCAGTGCGGAGCTGTTGGCGGTTGAAAATCTGATACCCCCCCTTTTGGACGGTGTGGCAGTTCTTTGCATAAGACAACGTAGGAGCCGAATATGGGTATATTTAGAGTCTGTAAGGTAGAAAAGTGAAAGCGTTGGCCAGGTAGGCTAACGTTGGCACCACGGCCCTGCGTCAACACATGCAGCGTCACCATCCTGTGGCAGCGCCCAGTGGCGCGCATGCCATTGCAGCCATTCAAGGCTCCACCACCTCTGCAGAAGGGAGCTGTTTCTCTTTGACATCATTTCCCGGTACAGATGCTCCGCTCCTCGCTACTCATGGCGATAGCGTCGTTCAGCGAAAGGCGATTGCAAAGAGACAAACAGTATGCGTCTCCAACCTTCTAATGGTGCAGAAGCTGACCGTGCTCCTGCTCCAAGTTGGTTGGTATGCAGTCCCTCCCTTTCCAAATGGTGGACTCTGCACCGTTAGAGAAACTAATGGCTTGTGCCGAGCCGTGGATGGAGAGTTCCAAGCCGTAATTTCTTTTCCAAAAAGGCAAGTACCAGGCACTTCTAAATTGTAGACAGAAGGTGGGACTAGTCATTGGCTTATCGGTTAGTTCCAAGGTGCACGGCTCAGCGCGGACGTCTGGAGCTGTAAAACTATGGTCAGGGCCAGTTACATGTCAGCCTTTACGGCTGTGTGTTGAGAGAGGAATGTGCTTCAGGCAGCACACCACAACTGGACAAGGAGCACGCCGCTTTATCTCCACGTTGTCACAAACTGCAGCACTCTGCGCCAATGTCCGATTCTCCTCCCTCGACCACCTCCACCATCTCAGCTCCACAAGTACTGCTCCATCACACCACATGAGTAGGGACAGCGGTGTCCGCAGTTCTACACCTGGCTTGACTCGGCGAACGATGTCACACAGGCGAGGAACTGCTCCGGTATGCAGTAAGAAGTCGATGTGTGGCTTTCTCCGCACCACTGCAAACGGAACCATGGTGACGGACAATGGGGAGGAAACATGGTGTCCGGCGCTGCACAGAGGAGGGATGGTACTTGCGCCCTGCATGGCGCAACTGTGTTCAATCATTGTTGTGTAAGGGTTCCTGAAGTCTTCTCCGATCTTAAGAAGATTCTGAAAATGGGCCAGGGGAAACTGTGCATGCACTTCATCCATTCCTACAAAACCAGGAACACCTCCTCGAGTTGCAGCGGCCATGAACGGCCCTCCCCCAAACACCACTATGATATGCGATGTTTCCACCGTTGGAATTCCAGCTGCAATGTTGGACGACTGTATGACAGAGAAAGCCATTTAACGATTTGTTTGATGTCCAGGCGGACAGGAGTAACTCCTGTGTAACTTTGATGTCAGCCGAGAGTGGCAGTCCATGCGTGACACCTGCCGTTTGTGAGGCATGTCGAGGAGGCCACGTTATTTGTAAGACGCAGGACTACGGGTGAATAACGTCATTCCACTTGCTCATTGTCGCTGAACAGATGCTGAAAAATCTTCTGGGTGGGGACTGGAGACGTGGCGACTACATCTCGTGGGCACATGAGTCGGTGGGGACTGAAATGGAGGAGGAGAGGAGGACATTGGAGCAGAAGAATTGTCTGGTGAAATGAGGTGGATTTTCTACAGGTGACAAGGAGAGGAGGAGCAGGAGCAGCTGGTGGAGGTTAGACTGGAGTGAGTGAAGATGAGGCAAGGATGACCCGCAAGCACCGTGGCAGTATACAGTGGAGATGGAGGCAGGGTGCCCTCGGAGTACTTGTGCAGATTGGCGCCGCAGCATGCTGATTTGCATGGCTAGTGACAGCTGAATAGTCAGCATCCAGCAGAGGGATGACTTCCTGGCTCTCCACCCTATTGGTCCCTCGCTACCGGTCTCCAAAATGGGAGGCCTTTTCCCTGCTATTGAGAGGGAGGACAAACTCAAATACTATATGTAGTCAGTTGGCCGCTGCCTATGTGAGCGGCAATCGTCCTCCTCTGACAGGTCTGACCGGGGGGTTCTTTCAGCGCTACGTATCTACTGCCGCGGCTGGTGGGGGAAGGATGGCGTGGTTAGGAGCGAGTACCAGCCTCCATCAGCTGCAACTAAGTCTGGAGTCACTGATTGAGCAGCTTTCTTCACCCGCCTAGTGAGGAAGGCTGTCGCCAGCAGCAGCCAGCAGGACCTTGGAGCAGGACCCTGTTGCAAACAAAACAGGTGGTGGCCTACTTGGACAGCCACTCTGCCACCCCAAGTTAGAAGATCCGCTGGACTACTAGGGAAGCCAAAACTGGATGTGTGGCCGGCAACTTGCCGATGTTTGCAGTGGAGGTACAGCTGTTCATGCCTGGCCAGTAGTGGAGGCATCAAAATAAAGCGGGTGTTCAAATGCGGCAGGGGCCATCGTTACCCAACGGAGAACCAGCTTGTTCACGGGAAATGTGGAACGACTTGACCATTTGTCAAGTGAATCAGGCGTGGATCGGCCAGGATTTCCACACACAAATGCCTTAGGCGTCAGACTACATCAGCCATTGACGCCTCACCCAAATGTAGAACTGAGTCTGGGTTCAAACTATCCTGCTCAGCCCTAATTCGTGCCGAACCCGCCTGACTGCCACCACATTGCTGTACAGTTTCTCAATCTGCCACCACAACCATCTTTACCAGGACTGGTATTGCCACCCACCTCCACACTCTGTCATTGTGCCACTCTCTGACCACCATCATGCTGATGCTGTTGCTGGTGCAGTGACATCACACTGTGTCATTGTGCCACTCTTTACCTCATGCTGTTGCTCCTCCGCGTCACTCCACTCTCTGTATTGTGCCACTCTGTGGCCTACTCCAGTTTTTTTCACCTACAGAATTGTCAGTGTGCCACCTTGCCGACCTCATGCTGCTCCGCCGTCACCTCCATCTCTGTCATTGTGCCACTCTGTGGCCTACTCCAGTTTTTTCCACATCCAGAATGTTCATGGTGCCACTGGCCTGACATCATGCTGCTCCCGCCGTGACCTCCACTCTCAGTATTGTGCCACTCTGTGGCCTACTACTGTTTTGCCACTCCAGAAAGTCAGTGTGCCTCCGCTCTGACCTCTTGCTGCTGTGTGTGCTGCCGTGACTAACACAATGTGTCATTGTGCCACTCTGTGGCCTAATCCTGTTTTTGCCACCTCTAGAATGGTTATTGTGCCATGTCTGACACTTACATGCTCGATGCTGCTGTTGATGCACGTCAACTCCACACTGTGTCATTGGTGCCACCTTCTTTGGCAAACTCCTTGTTATTGCAACCTCCAGAATGTCATTTGCCACTGCCATGACCTCATTGCTGCTGTGGGCTGCCGCCGTTCACCTACACACTCTGTTACTGATGTTGCACCTGAGACATCTGCTTGTTTTTTTTAAAGCTGCTCGCTGCTTGACTTTATCAGGATACTTCCCAACTTGAGTTTTTTGGTCAGTTTTTGCCCTCTTATGTGCCCAGGGAATTTTATAGTGAAGCGATTCTAAGTGCGGCGGCATCATCTGCGTGTCATACTAAACACAACATGTATGAGACCAACCAGCTCCTCTCTGCATATTTAAGCATGGCACAATGTTGCTTACAGCACCATGCAGCTTTGTGCAGCCTGGGGAAATAGCGTTTTTTTAATGCGTTTCATTGCCACGAAGTAATTCGGGACGAAGTAATTTTGTCGGGAAATTCGGCGAAGTGACCAAACCGAATTTTTGAGAAATTCGCCCATCTCTAATTATAGTTCATCATTTCCAAAAATATGTTCCATCATATTAATTTATTTTTATGACCTTTTAAAGTAATGATGCATATAAGTATTTATTTTGAATAATAGTACTTATAACTGCTAAATGGTAATTCAATTTTCATTAGACTCCCTTTAAAACTGAAGAGTTTTACAAATGCAATCATGTTGCATTTATTAACAGGGTACCAATAATTAACCTGCCTTATCATACTTAAAATAGGTATCTAAGTTCAACATCACATCTAACTTAATTCTGATGATTCACTCATTGAAGTTTGAATGTTCGTGCATGTTAATTCAGTCTACATGGCACTCAGAGAAGGTATCACTTTTCTAGACATGGACATCATCAATGACATCACATACATCCACATGACTGTTGCAGCCCTATTAATAGTCTTAGTGGTCTGGTGCCATACATGCAAGCATCACTACTGAGACCACTGATCGTCTGCTATGGTGAAGTGGATCAACATCAGCAAAGTAAAAGATACCAGTGGTCACCGACAGGGATGAACAAAATATCAATGTTGCAACCACAAGGATCTAATATCCTTAACAGGAAATTTTTTAATTGTACCATTTTTCTTCTTGTAAGGCTTATTTTTAAAGGGAATATGTCGGCAATTTTTTTTTTTTACTTATTAAATCAAGACCCTGATCCATATGCTTTTCCTCTCAGTCATTTTTATTTCCTGATGTAGATTTCTCTATTCGGCCGTCTATATATGATTGTGTGGGAATACATTCTTGCTTTGCACTGCTATTAACAGAAGTCAGAGGAGATACTTTTACAGCAGCTTCATGCCCATAGGGATTCTTAAGACAGTTTCTGTCCATAGACGTCTATAGGATCAGTTTTCAATGTGAAGGAGGGGGGGAGGGGGAGCTGTGACATCTCCTCTTGTGACCTCGGTGGATTCTGTGTTATCTGTTACCACAGAATGATGTCTCTTTTCAGCTTGACCCTGGCTTTTCTGATAAACGAGCACATGCTGAAAAGGTCTAAACAGGCAGGGAAGTGTCAAGACGATTATTAGCTTAGTGGCCAAAGTGAAAAACTACAGGACCTAGAATTATTAAACAAAATATTGAAAGTGATAAGGGAAAATTTAAAAAAACATTACCAAAAATTCCTACAAAATGTGTTTAACATAAAAATGTGAGTTAAAAAATAAGTCAATACAATTTTTTGAAGACACATTCCCTTTAAAACACCCAGACAGCCTCTTTAAACTCTTGGTGATGGGCAGAGGAAATTGCTCTCTTTAAATGAATGGGTGATATTGTAATATACGGTTGTAATGGGTCTTCTATTTGCTGTGGCTGATAAATAGGATATCCCCTTTAATTTTACTACAATATAATTGCAACATTCCATTGTAAATGTAGGTTATTCTCCAATAAATTAGAAAAGCAGGTTTTGAAATATACTACATAGAAAAGAAGATATATTGTGCCTGTGGAGGAAGAGAAAGCAATTATAGTTAGAGATGGGCGAATCGATTCTAACGAAGTGGAATTCGTTTAGAATTTCAGGAAAACTTCGGTTCGTAACGAAATCGAAACTTTGGGTGATTCGCGGGTACGAATGTGTGCTTTTTCATTGATAAAATGGGCTGCGAGCACATGGCGTTAAATGGGGCAAGCACTCTAGGGAGGAAGAAGGGCATAGCTGCATGACATGTGCAGAGATGAAGACCAATCAGAGACCGGCGGGAATTCGGTGACGTCACCGCACTATATAAGACCGAGCGCGCGCCTGGGCAGCTCACACTCCTCTCACTGTACTGACTGGGTAGTGATGCTGCGGGTGATATGCACGTTGCTGAAGAATGATTTTTATCACAGCGATTTTTGTGGGGTGTCTCCAGCTTGTCTCAGAGACTGTTCTTTGTATGTCTATTTCTGATTTTTTGGGTATTGCGATCTGAAAATCAGTGTGCGTCCATCTGCAGCTGCATATACATTCAACTATCCAAGTGGGAATCTAAGCAAGTTCCCTGTTTGTATTCATTTAAAGGAACAGCGTTTTTTACAATACAAATTCACTTCCATTTTGGCTGCTCAATTCTAATTGCGCAATTTACAATCCAGGGCGTTAATTAAGGTTGTTTTGCTGTGTGTGCTGACAAAAATAACAGTCTTTTCAAACGGCAATATATATTTTTTTTTGGTAGCCTAATTCACAATGCAAAGGTTAATTACAATTTTATCTCTTCGTTGTGTTTGCGTAGAAACTACGCCATTGTAATACGCTACAAAGCATACTAGTTTTGTGGATCTGGCTCAATTCTATTGCGCAATTACATCCAGGGTTAATTTAAGCGTGTTTTGCTGCTGTGCTGACAAAATAAACCGTTCTTTTTCAACGCAAATATATTATTTTTTTTTTAGGTAGCCTAATTCACAAGCAAAGTTAATTACAATTTAATTCTTCTTGTTGTGCTGGAGTAGAAAAATACACATTGTAACAAGCTACAAAGGCTACTAGTTTGTGGTGGGCTTCAATTCTATTGCGCAATTTACATCCAGGGGTTTTAATTATAGCGTTGTTTTGCCTGCTGTGCTGACAAAAATAAACCCGTCTTTTTCAACACCAGAAAATATATACATTTTTTCTGTAGCATAATTCACAAGCGAAGGTTAATTATTAGCCTGTTTGTGCTTTTACATTTTAGGTTAAAATCACACCAGTGCTTGTAAACCGACACATACAAGTAAATTATTTTCATGGCCATTTGTTTTATGGAGACGGCGAATTTATATCAAGGTTACCCAAGCTTGTTACTGGGTTCAATTTGGAGTCAAAAAACAGGTGTATATTTATCATATACAGATAGATTCATCAAACAGTTGTATGTACATTTAGAACCAAACAGTATGCCAGACAGAGAGGGTGGCAGGGCTCTGCAACTGCGAGTGGGCAAGTGGCGACAAACATTTCTGAAAACGGGCCAAAGGTCGCATAGCACAAGCAACGAGGGGCACGTCGCAGCAGGGGTCACTCGGTGAGGCCCACAACTGCCAAGCTGTCATCTAGGGCGTGTGTTGTTCAGCAACCCAAAGGGTTCTTGATTGCGTTGACTAGGTCATCCTCTTCTCCGATGACATCTGACAACCCAGCCAAGAGTCGGTGGGAACCTCAGACACAAACAATTCGGTTGGTCATGGCCAGGGAGCGGGTCAGCGGCCCTCTACTGTCCTCTGCCCGCATCTGTCCAATCCAGTTCCCTCAGGCAGGGATTACTATGTGGTCTGGGCTCAGCGCCACTAATAGCGAGGTATGAAAATTTGGAGAGGGCTGTCAAGCAGCTTACTTGCAGCGAAGAAATGGGGCAATAATCCCCAGCTTCTTGCAGTAGGCGGCAAAAGTATAGATTGGACGAGTGTGGCATGGGAGGTCAGGTGGTGAGAGTCAGCCTCGGCTACCAAGACGTGATGAGGACAGTAGTGACGATGTGATAACACAAATAGATGATGATGTAGCGACAGCACTTGGGAGCGGGTGAAGCAAGGGCTTTCATCATCGTCAGAGAGATGTGGGCGTCAGCTTGCGCGTTCAGGCAGCGGCGCAGCCAGCAAGGGTGGGTTGTGGCGGTGATGAGTCAGCAGGGGGGTAGCAGCAGTGGGAGGTCGGAGCCAAAGCGGCCACGGGGTAGAAAAGAAAACCCGCTCTCGCAGGTCCTAGACGTAGCGCACAGGGGCTCAGCGAGGCAGCGCGGCAGTAGTCACTCAGTGCGGAGCGTTGGCAGGTAAAATCAGCTACTAGCGCGGTGTGGCCAGTTCTTTGCTAAGACCACCGGAGAGGAGCCCGAATAATGGGTATATGTAGAATCTGTGGGCAGAAAGTGAAGCGATGGCCAGGGTGCTACGTTGCCCAACGGCCCTGCGTCAACACATGCAGCGTCACCATCCGGTGGGCCTGGGAGAAACGTCGGCCTCAGATGTGGTGGGTCCATCCTGACCGACTGCAGCAGCAGCAGCGGCCAGTGCACGCATGCCATTTCAGCCAGTCAAGGCTCCACCACCTCTTGCGAAGGCAGCTGTTTCTCTTTGACATCCTCACCCGGTCCAGAATGATCTGCTCATCGCTACTCATGGCGCCAGCAGGTCAGTTAAGAGAAGGCCGATTGTAAAGGAGACAACAGTATGCGTCCCAAACCATCCTAAGGTGTAGCAGCTGACGTGCTCCCTGTCAAGTTGTTGGTACTGCAGTCCCTCCACTTTCCAAATGGTGGACTCTGCACCATTCAGAGAACTATGGCTTGTGCCGAGCGAGGATGGAGAGTTCCAAGCCGTAATTTCTTTTCCAAAAAGGCAGTACCAAGCACTTCATAATTATGTAGAACAGAAAAAGTGGGTCAGTCCTTGTAGCTTATCGGTTTGTTCAAGGTACACGGCATGCAGGCGGAGCGTTGGAGCTGTAACTAAGGTCAGGGCCAGTACATTTCCTTACGGGCCCACTGGGTGATGTGCTTCCTGCAGGCACACCAACAACTTGGACAGGAGACGCAGCTTTCTTCCTCCACGTTGTTCAAACCTGCAGTCCTGCGCAATGTCCGCTCCTCATCCTCCGACCACACCACCATTCTCAGGCCTCCCACAAGTCCTGCTCCATCATACCACAAGTGTGGGCACCAGCGGTGTCAGCAGTTCTAACCTAGGATTGCTCGGCGAACGAAGTCACACAGGGGAGGAACTGCTCCGTGTCATGCAGCAAGATAATCGATGTGTGGCTTTTCTCCGTGCCAACTGCAAATCGGAACCATCGGTGAGGACAATGGGAGGAACATGTAGTCAGCGCTGCTACCCGAGGAGGGAGTCCATGCGCCCTGCATGGCGACACGTGTTCAATTGGTTGTAAAAAGTTCCTGATGTTCTTCCACCGATCTTCAGAACATTATGAAAATGGCCAGGGAAACTGTGCATGCACTTCTATTCCATTCGTACAATGGGGGCCCCCCCTCCAGGAACACCTCCTCGGTTGGCAGCGGCAGAACGGCCTCCCCCAACACGCTGCTTGATTTGCAGATGTTTCCACCCGCTGGAAATTCCAGGCCTGCACATGTGCTGGACCGACTGTAATGATGAACAGAGGAAAGGCGATTACCGATTTTTTGATGATCCAGGAGACAGAAGTTATCCCTGTGTAACTTTGTTGTCCGCGCAGTCGGCAGCTCATGCGTGGAACCTGCCGTTTTTTGTCTGAGCATTCGAGGATGGCCACTTTATTTGTCAGTCGCCAGGGACTACGGGATGAATAACGTCATTCCACTGCTTCATGTCCTGGAACAGATGCTGAAAAATCTGTTCTGGGCAGGGGACTGGAGATTGCTGTGGCGACTACATCTTCGTGGCCACATGAGTCCGGTGGGACTGAAATGGAGGAGGAGGAGGGGAGGACATTGGAGCAGAAAGCATTGTTGGTGAAATGAGTGGATTTTCTACCCAGGTGACATAGAGAGCGAGGAGCAGGAGCAGGAGCAGCTGGAGGAGGTGGATGGAATGGAGATGAGGAAAGACGAGGCGATGAACTCCCAAGCAACCGTGGGCAGTATTACAGTGGAAATGGAGGCAGGGTGCCCCTCGGAGTCACTTGTGCAGATGTCCCGCAGCCATGCTCTTATTTGCTGGCTAGTGACAGCGAATCGAATAGTCAGCATACGGCAGAGGGATGACTTTGGCTCTCCACCCTATTGGACCCTCAGCTACCGTACAAAAGGGAGCCTTTTTTCCCAGCTATTGAGAGGAAGACAAACTCAAATACTATAGGAAATTCCTCCGTAATCAGTTGGCCGCTGACTATTGTGGCGGCATAGTCCCTCCTCTGACAGGTCTGGACCGGGAGGGTTCCCTCAGCGCCCTCACGTACTTCTGCCGCGGCTGCCTGGGGGAGGTGGGGGGGTAGGAGGCAGTACAGCTCCATCTGCAGTAACTAAGTCTGGAGTCAATAATGAGCAGCTTTCCTGTCACCAGCCTTGTGAGGAGGGCAGTCACCAGCAGCAGCAGCAGCAGGGACATGGAGCATTCCCTGACCAACAGGTTGTGGCCTACTTGGACAGCACTCTGCCACCCAGTTAGAAGATCCGCTGGACTACTGGGCAAGCCAAACATGGATGTGTCGGCCGCAACTTGGCCGAGTTTGCAGTGGAGAGCTTCCTGCCCCGCCAGTAGTGTGGCATTCACGAGCGGGTGTTCAGTGCGGCGGGGGCCATCGTTACCCAAGGAGAACGCCGCTTGTCCTCACGGGAAATGTTGATTAGACTGATCCTTTGTCAAGATGTATCAGGCGTGGATCGGCCAGGATTCCACACTCCAATGCCTCTAGGCGTCGTCTGGGTTCAAAACTACCTGCCTCAGCCACTTTCTGTGACGTCCACCCGACCTGATGACACACATCTGCTGATAGTTTCTCACATCTGCCTACCACCGTCTTTACCTGGGTCTGGTATTGCCACCCAACTCAACACTCTGTCATTGTTCCACTGTATTTGCTCATGCTGCTTCTGCTGTTGCTGTTGCCGTGACATCCACACTGTGTCATTGTTCCACTCTGCGGCCTGGGTACTGTTTTGCCACCTCCAGAATGTCATTGTGCCACTCTCTGACCTCATGCTGTTGCTCCTGTCATCACCTCCACTCTCTGTCATTGTGCCACTGCCTGACCTCATGCTGCTGCCGCCGTGACCTCCGCTCTCAGTCATTGTGCCGCTCTGTGGCCTAATACTATTTTGCCACCTGCAGAATGTCATTGTGCCACTGCCTGACCTCATGCTGCTGCTGTGTCTCCTGTCGTGCCCTCCACATTTGTGTCATTGTGCACTGTCTAACCTCATGCTGCTGCCGTGGCTGCTGCCGTGCCCTCCACACTGTGGCCTACTCCTGTTGTTGCCACCGCACGAATTTGTCATTGTGCCACTGTCTGACCTCTTGCTGCTGATGTGGCTGCTGCCGTGCCCTCAACCCTGTGTCATTGTGCCACTGTCTGCCCTTCTGCAGCTGCTGTTGCTCCGGCCGTGCCCTCCCCACTGTGTCATTGTTCCACTCTTTGGCCGACTCCTTTTTTGCCAGCTCCAGAATTTGTCATTGTGCCACTGCCTGACTCATGCTGCTGCCACCCTGACCACCCCACAGTGTCATTGTGCCACTCTGTGGCCTGGTACTGTTTTGCCACTTCCAGAATGTCATTGTGCCACTGTCTGACCTCATGCTGCTGTGACTGCCGCCGTAAACCTCCACACTCTGTCACTAATGTTGCCACCTGACCCTCTCCATTTGTTTTTTTCCAGCTTTTTGCTGCATGACTTTATCAGGCTACGTTCCTGCTTCAGTTTTTTGGTCAGTTTTGCCCCCATAAGTGCCCAGGGCATTTTATAGTGAAGCGATTCTAAGAGCGGCGGCAGTCATGTGCGTGTCATACTAAAACACAACATTGTATGAAGACCAAACCAAGCTCCCTCTGCATATTTAAGCATGGCACAACGTTCTACAGCACCCTGCAGGCTCTGGGCAGCCTGGAAATAGCTGTTTTTTAACGTGATTCGTGCCGAAGTAATTCGGACCGAAACGAATTTTGTCGGAAAATTCGGCGAAGTGACCGAACCGAATTTTTGAGAAATTCGGCCATCTCTAATTATAGATATATGACCAAAATAATCAATTGCCTTTTAAATCATATGCGATAGGTTCTACACCTAAAAAGATCCCAACATTCCTGAACAATATGAAGTATACAACTGGTTTAATTGTGGATTATACTGTTTATATACTGATATTAAGAAAACATGAAAAAGCATTAAACAAACAGACATTCAGAAATTAACAGTGTACCGCTGGGTGTTTTATTAGGGCAGTGTGATAGCCTTTGGATAACATGCAATTTATTAATTTATGTACATTTGACCATCCTACCTATATAATCATTAGACTTCCCAATATCATAGTCCCAGACTGATATATCTAGTTGTTTCTTTGCCAGGTCACTGTGTTTTATATCAAAGAAGAATTCCTACAGGAAAAAAATTGAATAAGAAAGAGAAAATAATTTAGCTGTCAGTCACATTCTTTCTATGATTAGTATAGTACAAATTTAGTTTCACTGACTGAAAACTGTCACTTTGTCAAGAAGTAATTCTACAAAAATATAGCAATTTGTATCCTTTTTTTAATCAATTGCACACTGAATATTCAAATAAACTTAATAAGATCTTTTTTGATCTATGCCTTTAAAGAGCTATAACTTTTTTTTCTGTTGACATACCTATGTGAGGACCTGATTTTTGCATGGTAAGTTGTGTTTTTTAATGGTACCATTTATTTGTTTCTATTTGTAAAAATGATAACCTCCATGGAGCACGGTGGCTCTGGTGCATACACCACTGGGATTCTGAGTTCGTCTTTTCAAAAACCAAAGCTGTATAGTTTCTGTGTTAGGTTAAATAATTTCTTATGAAATGTACTTTAAAGAGACATCCTACATTTCTATTTGTGTGGCTAATAGTATGTGTGGTACCATTGTCCCTGCATGTGATAATCATTTATTAGGCCATGTTTTTTCTATGGTATGTACCCTACTGTTTTAGGGGTATCTCACCTCATTGAATTCTGGATTAAGAGTCTTTTTTTTTATTTGAGTCTTTTGCTTAGCCTTTTTACCTCCTTCAGGTTTCAGCCAACTACAATACAAAAGCACAATAATGTCTAAACAAATACAAATTTTTATTGATATAAAAATATATTTCATACACAAACACACACCTAATTATTTTTTAGATATTTATTTCTCTTTCAGTTTTTAATGTACACATAAGAAATTAGGAACACAGTTTGAAATTTAGTCATGATAAGCATTTTAAATACATATTTATAACAACAAATATAGTTATACAGTATAATGCACTTTCTTAAACAGTTAACAGAAAAAGACTGCGTGCAGCAACAGATTAGATAAGGTATGCAGATACTGACAGGCAAGTTGCTTAAGGGCATAGGTGTAACTTTAGGGGGGTACAGAGGGGACTGATCCCCGCCACTTTTTTCAAGGTGGGGGACCGTCCCCCCACTTTTTAGCCACTTAAAAAAAAATCCACATGAAAGCATGAGAATGTGGTAAGTGGGGAGAGCGGAGCACAGAGGAGGAAGAAGTTAACCCTTTGCCTCCTATATTTCTGTGCATCTTGGGGGGACAGAGTAGGTAGCAGCCTTAAGTGTCAGTGCAAAGTGAGAGCAGTGCTGATTGGTAAAGCAGGAGTCAGCAGGGGCTGCTTCACAATCAGAATGCTGCTCACAGTCCAGCACACTCTGTATATGGGGCTGCATCTTTCCCTCCCATTGTATACCTCTTACCCTATGCTCAGCCCTCATCAGAGAAGAAGAGAAGCTCTTGCCGAATGCCACCAGACTACAGGAGACAGGTAAGAAGGGGACAAGGGTACTAGGCGTTGTGTGTGCATGTGTGTAGGGTATGTACTGTATATGTGAGATGTGTATATACTGTACAGCCATGTGTCTAGCCATGTCACATCTCCCCTACACTTACGCGCTGGGGAAAATTAAAGTGAATGGGGCCGGCATATAGCAGAGTACACAGTACGCCCCGCTATACGCTGTGTGAACATACCTTAAGGGTACATTCATGCAGAAGATATGAATGCTGATTCTGGGGTGGATCCAGTGCTGGAACTGCCTCAAAACCGGCGTCCAATCCAGCAGGAAACTGATTTACATTATACCCTATGTAAAATCAGTGTTGTTGTTTAGATAACACTGATTTTACTTGAGTATTTTCAGCGCGTATTGTCATCAGAATTCTGCATTTGCAAGCGCCGAATTTCCAACAAGCAAACGACACTGTCAGTGCTGAAAAACCATAATGTGAACCAACCCTAAGTGTGCAGTGTGTCTGTGTTCAACATAATTTCTGGAGCACCTTGTCTAATGTAGTCTCTGGGGTACAGTTTGTAATGTAATAATCTCTGGGGTATGGTGAATAATGCAGTAGTATCTGGAGTAAGGCATGTAAACTATTCTCTGGGGTACAGTGGGTAACATAGTAATCGCTAGGGTACAGTGAGTAATGTAATAATCTCTGGGGTACAGTGTGTAATGTGGTAATCTCTGTGGTATGGTTTAACATAATATCTGTTGTACAGTGTGTAATGTAATCTCTGGGCAGTGGAGTAGCTACAGGGGTCACAGCAGTCGCAGTTGTGACCGGGTCCCTGAGCCAGGGGGCCCCGCAGGTACCCCTAGCCACATGCTGTATCGCTGGCTCACTTGGAGCCAGTGATGCAGCAATCGTCGCCTGCGCTGTGCAGGCGGCGACTGAAACTAAGCGGCCGGTATACGCTGATACAGGCTGCTTAGCTCACTGAAGGCAGCGGCACGATGAAGTGAGGTCATCGCAATGCTGCCTTTCCTCAGCTGCACAGCCGTCATAGGCTGTGCTGCAGAGGAGCTGCAGGAAGAGCCTCCCGGCGGGACTGAAGAGGAAGACGCCTAGCTGGGAAAGGATGAAAGGTAAGTATTAGTGTTATTATTTTTAATTTCGGTTACCTGCCTGACTATGGGGACATAAATCTATATACCAGCCTGAGGGGAGCAGTATATACCTGCCTGACTTTGGGGACATAAATCTATATACCAGCCTGAGGGGAGCAGTATATACCTGCCTGACTTTGGGGACATAAATCTATATACCAGCCTGAGGGGAGCAGTATATACCTGCCTGACTATGGGGACATGAATCTAGATACCAGCCTGAGGGGAGCAGTATATACCTGCTTGAGGGGACATGAATCTGTATAGCAGCCTGAGGGGAGCAGTATATACCTGCCTGAGGGGAAACAAATCTATATACCAGCCTGAGAAGAGCAGTATATACCTGCCTGAGGGGACATGAATTTATATACCAGCCTGAGGGGAGTAGTATATACCTGCCTGAGGGGACATGAATCTATATACCTGACTGAGGGAAGCTGTATATACCTGCCTGCGGGGACCTATATCTATATTCTTGCCTGAGGAAAGCTGTATACACCTGCCTGAGGGGAAATATATCTATATATTTGCCTGAGGGGAGCAGTATATACCTGCCTGAGGGGATATAAATCTATATACCTGCCTGAGGGGAGCTGTATCTATATACCTACCTAACTGAGGGGAGCTGCATATACCTGCCTAACAGAGGGGAATTGTGTATACCTGCCTGACTGTGGAGACATATCTATATACCTGCCTTACTGAGGGGAGCTTTATATGCCTGCCTTACTGGGAGACGTATCTATATACCTGCCTTACTGATTGCACAGAGTAAGTTTCCACAAAAATAAACCCCACAAACCAATTTTTTCCCCGTTTACCCTTTGTTTTGTTTTTTATTAGTCCGGCCCTCTAAAGCCATCCCACTTTCTCATGCGGCCCCATGGGAAAATTAATTCTCCAGCCCTGGTTTGGCGTCTAACGTGTCTGTGGTAAATTCTGCGGGGACGAGTTGTGGCCGAGAGAAGATGTCATGAGGGTCTGGACCAGATGAAGAAAGAAAAAAGAGAATGATGCTCAGAAAAGATGTCACCTGTGAGTCCCTAAGGGCATGGTGCTCTATGGAAAACCCGTGCAGCAGTCCCCACACTGCACGAGTTTTCCGTCGGGCGGTTTTTCCGCCCGCGGTCCGGCCGTAAAACATTGTGACAGCACAATCTTCCGTCTGAATTCCGCGGAGAAAAGCCCCCCCCCCCCCTCCTGGCTGCCGTGTGAACGGCCGCAAAACAGGACAAATACAAGTATTTGTCCTGTGCAGTGGGAACGCACCCTAAATGTAACTGTCCTGTAATCACTTACATGTCTGCCGAACCTGTATACAACTGCTATCTACCACTATATGGTCACTGTATGGCGGTAATATACAGCCTGCAGAGCCTGTGCACACTGGTGTCTACCACTATATGGTCACTGTATAGGGATCTTAGTGTATTAGTGTTTATATTCAGTAACAGTACAATGCTTTTATTCAGTCTCCTTGTGGTGGTGGTATTATTTGGTCCTTGCATATTGTGCACAATTGCATTTTTTTCCTATTAACCCCACAAGTTTTTTTTATTTTGTGAGAGTGAGGGGCAACAGGGAACAGAAACTTTGGCTATATAACTTGTTTCTCTTTGGCCCCATTTGAATTTAATTATTGGACAATTCCTTTAAATAGAAATAATTTTCTGCAGCGTGCTTCACTGCGGACATCCGACGCATCAAGTAGGGAATCTGTTGTTGAAAATAATCGGTCCACAGATGGTGTCTGGGAGTAGGGGGGCATCCAGGCCCATGAGTCTCTAGCTACGCCCCTGTCTCTGGGGTACTGTGCATAATGCTGTAATATCTGGGGTACGGTGTGTAAACTAATCCTGGGGACAGTTGTAATGTAGAAAATCCTAGGTACAGTGAGAATGAAATATCTGGTGTATTGTGTGTAATGTAGTAATTCGGGGAAAAGGTTTTTAAAATTTGTAATCTCTGGGATACAGTGTAATTAATTCTGGGGTATGGTTGATGTAATCTCGGGAGTACAGTGGTAATGTTATTCATTTCTAGGGTTCAGGTGTAATAAATAATTTTTTGTGGTAAATGAATTACATTTTTTTTTTCAGTACAATGTGAAATTCATTCTAAGGTGCAGTTAGTAATGCAATTTCTGTGGCTCCCATTTTTTTATATAATTAATTTTGGGGTGCAGTGAGTGATGTATTTTGGTGTATGTATGCAATAAAATACTTTGGGGTACGTATGTGACATAAGTTATTCCTAGGGGTACGGAAAATTAGGTTCTTTTATTTTTCATTCTGTTGTGTATAAAACAAATTTAAGGGGTTGTGATGGGGGATGGGGGGGTTAAGCGAATTTTCTGTATTGCACAACGTTTTTTATTTCCATGTAGAAGGGGAAATATTAGAGGTGGGCTGGTTTGGTTTCATTGCCAGGACTACTTTTTAGTCCCAGTCCGGCTCTAAACTTCAGTAATTAGAGAGCCAATCATCCCTTTTGGGGATTGCACCAAAGTGTTTTCCATAAGGATCCACCCAGATCTGGGGGGGGGCTCACAGCCTCCCTCAGACCTTCTAGCTGGGTTAGAGGGGGGGCCGCTTCACTGTGGGGGGGGGGGAGAGAAGGGGGGGGGGGAAGTGGGGGAAAGGGAATTTAGGAGGGAGGGATAGGAAGATAGGGGATGAGAGGGAAAATTGGTCCCCCTCACTTTTTGAACCAAAGTTAGTCCCCTGCTTAAGGGTATGTTCACACAGCTTATTTGAACACTGTTTTCGAAGCAGTTTTCGCCGCGTTTCCACTCCCAAAACAGCATCAAAACCTTGCCTGAAAAAAATTTTATAAGGGTTTTTTAAAACCGTTTCTCGACGTGTTTTTGGACGTGGTTTTGGGCGAGGCTTTGGATGAGGTTTTCAACACAGTTTTTACCCATACAAATTAATAGCCAGGTCAAAAAACATTCAGAAAAATGCATCAAAAAACGGGCTGAGAAACGCACCTAGAAACATGCCGAAGACACGATTCAAGAATTGACATGACACTTTTTTCAGTGCTTCCAAAGAAGCGTGTAAAAACCTCATCGTGTGTGAACTACAACAAGGTTTTATATATGAATCAATTAAATAAACTGGGGGCATTTTGAGGCATTTTAGATGCTGTTTTAGGTGAGGAAACGCTCCAAAAATCGCATCCAAAACATCATCCCAGTAAACCATGTGAACATAGCATAAGCATTCCAAGTCGCATGAGACAGGTGACTGATTTCTAATATTGCAATTATATGACCACCAAGTGGTAATCTCCACAGGTGGTCATATTAGCACTCAGCAGAGGATTATCCACTGCTACTTCATGATAAGGGTAAGAATTGTTTAGTACCACAATTAGGTCAGTATTGCTCAGTACTGCTTCCCTATGTTAGTGAGGATTGTGCAGCACTACTTTTCTTAGATAGATAGATAGATAGATAGATAGATAGATAGATAGATAGATAGATAGATAGATAGATAGATAGATAGATAGATAGATAGATAGATAGATGTGGAAATAATTGGGAAGCAACAACTACTAGCTTGCCCTGCCAGCTGCAGATCATCAGGGCAGGCATAAAAAAATTCTGTGAGTTCAGGGCATGCCTTAACAGAAGAAATATGCCAATATTAAATAATAGTTGATCTTTCTATTCTTTAAAAGATGGGGTATATGATGGAGCTTTAAGGAGGATTAGACAGAAAGAGAAGCAACTAATAGTAGAAGTGGAGGGATGTCTAGAAAAGGAAGAGTAAAACTGGAGAAAAGTAAATTGAAAATGTCGACTCAAAGCTCATTTTAGCAAGCTACAATTTATATTTATTACAAATCAATCATTTTTGTACCCAGTAAAACCCACAACAAAGACTTCTGAGGAAACCTTTCAGGTAACATGTGTAAGTTTCATGTTCCCTTGACTTATAACTTCTATTGTATTGACCTATATCATGACATTTATTTATATTTGTTACTATGCTTCTTGTACTTATTTTTTTCCAATATATGCTACTGAGTACAAGCATGTTATTGTGATCTCATAGTTTCATTTACTGGTTTTATTTGTTGGAGGAAGAGGGAACGGTTTGTCCACTTAATTATTATGGTTTTAGTGGATCAGTTTGGTTTTTTTTATACCAATTGTTTGTTTTTTTAATGTTTTTAATCCTTTATCGGTTAGTCTATTTTCTACTATTTTCTAAGATTTAATTGTGAGATTTCAGCATGCACATTGTGTTTTTTACATTTACTGATGTTATTGTCTATTTCATGTGTATTTGAGGTTTGTCGAGTACAATGTAGTGTCACCCCCTTCATGTTGATGTTTACAGAACTCCCAATTTATATTAATTACTCTGTTGGTTAATTATAAAATTAGACCCCATATCTTATTTAAGCAGCACGATTTAAATGAGTTGCTCTTCAGTAGTTCTGTCTGTTAACATCATTATTTCACCGCCCCTCATTCTAGTTTGGAAGACTCACAATTTGTATTAATTACAGCAATTTTTGCTAGTCATTGCACAATGTTCCATCACGATCTGATTTAACAACACACAACTAATATTAATTATGTCAATCAGTTTGCATGTTAATTGCACCAATTTGCTCCCATTTGAAATTGGAGCCCACACTTCAGTAAACATCAGGAAAAATAATTAACCCACTATTTACTATTCATATTGTGATTAAAGATACAAAGACATCAGAAGTTGGGTTAAAACGTAGCTGAATGGGTCAAGGAACATGACAGTGACCATACTATTGCTGTTCATAGTGTAAGTGTAACATGTTTTGATTAAACTTTAGTTCAAGAATCATAAAGTTAATGTACAACATAAACTAACAAATGTAACAGAAAGACAACAGATCGGCACATCCCACGCAAGACAGTACACAAATTTAGAATTCATAATATTGATTTTTTTTCTGCATGAAAACATAACACAGGATAGTCAAATACCTTGACACAGTCCATATTTGCATAACACTGCCTTGTTGGGGAATTGACAACACTGTTTCAGACCAATAAACTACTCACAAAAGGTTAGGGATATTTGCCTTTTTGTTGAAATTTGAGGATGAACATAAAATTTCTTGAATTTTTTTTTAATGAACCAAATGAGACCCTGTCAACTTTAGAATGCACATGTCCAACTGTTTAATATTTGAGTTCTTTTTGCACAATTTGCTGATCTCTAACAAGGAGCTTAATGACAAAATTCATAACAGATGTTTGAATCAAACAATAAATTTAGGGGATCAAATTGAATTGGGATTTAAACAGTCCTCCTCATCATGCTGTTCACATTTTGACATCATGAGACCAAGACAACACCTTACAATTGATCAACAGTACCTCGCCATTGTGAGGCTTCAAGCGGATGCTCTCAGATTGAAGTGACCACTGAGCTTTGAGTGTCACAGCGTAAAATTGTCAGGACCCTTGACCTTTGACCATAGGGCAACAAAAATATGATAGAACTCTTACCTGCTATCATTTGTTCCTAAAGATAACAAAAATTGAGGTGCTATATTACACATAATAATGAAGCTACCTGTAGTAGAGATCATCCCCACCTATGGCTCTGCAGTCACTTAAAAAGTGGCTAGAAGCAGCATGTGGCTGAGCCAACTTGTCCTGCTGGTCAGTAATGCTGGTCTCTAAGAACAAATTATAGCAGGTAACAGTGCTATTATATTTTTGTTGCCCTATGGTGTTAGGGCAAGTGTCCTAAAAATTTTATCTTTCACATTTACCCATGTGTGTTCTATCTTTGATATATACCCTATTATAAAATCGAGTTAAATCATGTGTTCCCTACTTACTGGGTCCCCTGATGAGGTCTATGTAGCGGCCGAAGCACGGTCTTGTTGGGACCAGTTTATTTACCTTACTAGGGTGTAACAGGGTTAAAATTTTGTAGGGAAAGGCTCCATTCGGAGTCGTCCTTTTTGGGATGAGTTCTCCGAGGTTAGGCTATAGGATTTTGTAGGCCTTGGTGTTGTTATAGGGTCAGCTGCCTACTGTAGTTTCTTGCATCAATATATTTAACTGGAATAAGGATATTAATATTATTGACACTTGGATTTTGGGTGGTTTTAAGGATTTGTATGTGCTTTAAGCCGTCATGGCGCCTTTGGACTAAAGGTTGCTCCATTTCTTTTAAATGTGTATCTACTCATAAAACGTTAACTATCAACCCCTTAACGACCCTGGACGTATGAGTACGTCCCACGGCCGCTAAGGGGCTTTGCAGGGGGATCGCTCCGCGACCCACCAGCACAGCCACCGGGTGTTAGCAGCTAATCGCCGCTAACACCCGGCAGTAACAGTGCCGGCGGTGGCGTCGCCTGCTGGCGCTGTTTAACCCGTCACGCAGCGCAGCAAAGATGGCCGCAGCGTCTGAACGAATGACGATCGGTACCGCTCACCGATCGTCAGGGTGATCGGCGTCGCCACAGCATAGCTGCAGTAATCCGACACCTGGACACGGCAGTGGGGAGCCCTGTGAAGGCTCCCGTCACTGCCATGTCCTGGTTTGCCCCACTTCCGGCCGTAGACAGGAAGTGGGGAAACCGCCATCTTGGTACAGTCTAATGCATTGTCTATACAATGCATTAGACTGTTTTAACAACCGCTCCTCCTTTTGGTCAAGCACCATAGGGGGACTCAATGTTACAGTGAAAAAAAAATAAAGTTTTAAAGTACAAAAAAAAGTATTAAACGTTCAAATCACCCCCCTTTTCCCATTTTACAAATAAAATCATTAAAATAATTAAAAAAGTTACACATATTTGGTATTTTGACGTCCGAAAAAGTCCGATCTAAAAAATATAACATCATTTATCCCATACGCTGAACACCATAGAAGAAAAAAAATTTCAAACGGCAAAATTGCGTTTTTTGGTCATTTTACGTCACTCAAAAAATGGAATAAAAGTGATCAAAAAAGTTGCATGCATTCCAAACTGCTAGCGATAAAAAGAACACTTCAGCCCGCAAAAACTGCACCCTCACTGAGGTCCGTAGGTGTTAGTACAAAAAAGTTATTGGTCACGCAAAATGGCGCCGCGGCGCAAACTTAAAAAATAGAAAATGTTTGGAATTTTTTTACGGTACCAAAACATAAAGGAAATCCTACATGTTTGGTATTGCCGGATGCAAATCAACCTGTAGAATACAGATAACATTATATTTACCAAAGATTGAATGCCGTAAAAGCAAAACACCCGGAAACATGGCGAAAATACGTTTTTTTTTTCACAATTTGTCCCACTTGGAATTTTTTTGCGGTTTCCCAGTATATTCTATAGTACAGTGAATAACACCATTAGAAATTAAATCTTGTCCTGCAAAATAAAAGCCCTCATATGTCTATGTAGGTGGAAAAATAAAAAGGTTATGGCTCTGGGAAGGCGAGGAGGGAAAAACGGACGTTTCAACAAAATTAAAATGCCGGGTCCTTAAGGGGTTAATTATTTACTTTCTCCATATTGTTGTATTACCTATTTTAAGCACTCTTAATAGACCTGAGTATTGAAATACTCTATTAGGAATTCTGTAACAAGCAACATTTATGAAGGCAGTTATCATCAGACACAGTTCATGGGGACACTTTCTAAATGGGAGCACTCTGTAATAGGTACTGTTTAAGCATTGCCGTGATCACTCATGTCAGTTATTAGGACTAGTATTTTAATTGTTTCTGTGACATGTAAAAGATTCTACGACAGATTCATTGTCATAGAATTTTACTGCAAAGTAAACCGATCAATAGTTTGTATAAAAGGTTGTGTCAAACTTAAGAAGCAGCTCGAGCCCCGGTCATAAATATGGTGCATCATTAGACTTCTTACTAATTTTATTTTATATGTTTGGATTGCAAAATCTGTCCCTATGTGTATGTGCACAGAGTATGGGTTATGTGTTGCCAGAGAGGGAGAGAATTACCAATGCTACAGCAGCTGTTAGAGTAGTAATTCTCCATATACTACTCTCTTGGTTCTCAATGCAATCGGAATGGAGGAACAAGGAGGCTGCAGTGACTGATAATACCAATGCCTAGGGAGAGTTGTGTCTCTAATATTACACAACACATCAAGGTTAGTGTGAAACCAATATTTAAAATATCATGTATTCAGAATTCCTACACTACGAGCACCCATTCTTTTATTTTTGCCTTCTAGCAGAGAACGACAGAGTCATACGGTTAGAAAGAGTGGAAAGTGCTGCAAACAAGAGAGTAATATGTTCAGGGGTGTTGCAATGGTCCCAAAACATCCAGGGACCGGGCCTTGTGTTAAGTTTTGCTCAGTAGGGTGGGGTTCACATGGCATTTTTCACACCCCATGAACTGTGGCATGTATTTTTACAGAGAAAAAATGTGGCTAGCGCATCCCTCTGAAGCTTCCGCTAATATTTATTCTCCCCAGAACAGGTAATCATAGTTCTCAGTGACAGCTATGAGTTACCATAACGTCGGCCCGTACATCGGGCGTATTGAAGCGCAATTAGTCGCCGAAGTACGGATCGACGTTATGCCGTGTGAACATACACAGCGTATTTGTGGGGCATAACTGTGCTGTAATGCTCCCAAATTATGCCCTGCAAATATGGAAACATCATAGCAGTGAGTGCTGTGATTAACTGTTGTTTTCCCTGGCGCACAGAACCCACCCGTAAAAATAAGTGACATGCCGCTTCTTTCAGGGGGAAAGGTGAAAGTGGATGGGAGGTTGCCAGAGCGCTGCTGAAATTACGCACTGGAGAGCACGTACTTCCAACAGCAGGCGTATAGCAGTGCGCATGGTATGTGCCACTAGACGCTGTGTGAACATACCCTAGTATGTGCGCCATGTGTTTTGGAAGTATGCGCTGTTCAGCGCGTACTTCCAAGCACAGAGGGGGCCGGTCCATTCACCTCCACTATCAGTGCCGTGAAGAAGTGACCTGTCACTTCTCTCCCCTAGTGTACAATATGTGCGTATTGTATGCTGGGAGAGACGAAACATAATTCCTAGCTCTTTGTGAGAGTTATGAATTACCGTAATTGTGGCGCGCATGTCGGGCATATTGCAGTGCAAATAAGAGGTGAAATGTGCCCCGCGATTTACGCAGTGTGAACATAGCCGTAGTCTGGCTGCAGGAGCTAAAAATATAAGCAATCCTGACAAATGACAGGTGTAAAAAAAAATTATATTCAGATATAATTAATCATCAGGTTGTAGTTTACATGTCTAAGGGTATGTTTACATGGCGTAATTGCAGTAATCCATAGATCTCATTGAGAACTATGGATTATGTGTCCTCCCCCCATGCGTACAATATGATCATATTGTACACACAGGCAGATAATGCATGTCTATGGGGCCAGCGGGCTGCCGGCCCCCCTTGTGCTCTGGGAAGACGTGCTGAGCAGCGCAAGCTCCTGAAGCACACGGTGTATTGTGGTGCGTACTGTGCACACCGCAATACACTGTGTGAACATAGGCTAAGGGACACACCAGGCAGGATTATGTTTTAGTGATGTGAATGGGGCAATACTGTGGATGTGTGAGTATATACACAAATATACATACATAGATATACAATATATATAAGCACACATATATACAATACATACACATTTACATACATACACACAGACATATATACAAACACATTTACATACACACACGTATACACATATGTACAATACATACACATTTACATACACATGCATACACATACATTCAGTACAGTTCACATTCTTGAACATTATTTTGTTTCACCCGTACTTTGTACTGTTCTGCACTGAGGCTACTCACTGACTTGTGTCCTCCAGGATGTGCAGGAGATGGACCCACGAGGCGAGATAAGAGCACAGCAGGGGGCAGAGCCTCTCATGGCCGGACAGTGTGCTGCTCTGCCGAACTTCCTGACTCACTTCAAATTGTGAGCCGGCGCCCCTCCTCTCTCCTCAGCTCCTGGCAGCTCCTGCAGTCGCCCTCCCCCTCCATGCCTCCACTTAGGAGCCACCTTGAATTGGCGTCCAGAGGACGCACATACAGTTGAACACATTGTCTGCGCTCCAGGCACAAAGCAGCTGTCTGAAGCTCGAAGATCTGAGGTTCGGGGCACAGGCAGTTTTGTCGGGAGCTTGTGCCCCGAACAAAACTACCTAGCGACGCCCCTGAATATGTTCAAGAGAAGTTGCTTTTATGACAACTAACAATGAGCGGAGAAAGAAAGACAGGTGGTAAACTGAATTTAGAGGAGGTAGTGACCATCTGCCATTATGTTTCTTTATTGTGCTTTTCATTGCACCAAATTAGTATTATATTGGCCTACTCAGCATCTTAATTATTGAATTATTTATTCACTGTATGGTATTATTTATTTAGTCATTGAATGGAAGTATTACTCAGTCACCATACAATACAACATTCAGCCAGGTTATAGTGTATTATTGAGTGACTGTATGATGACATTGGCCAGTCACTGTATGATGGTGATATATGGTCATTATGAAAATGTATGATATAATTAGAGCTTATAACTAAAAAAGACAAAACTATATAGTGCCCTGTATGTTTTTGGATTTATTACTTAATTCATGAAACTCTACCAATATCAATAAGTGTAGTTATAACTAGAAGTATTACTTAATTACAGTGCATTACATGTTAATGAGAATTGCTGTACATTTTAAATTTCTTCTGTGATGTAGTTACTTACAGTTTGACAAATGGATCAGAGTAGCCATTAGCATCCATTGCTGCCAAGTGAACACAACGTACAACCCCAACAATCAGTCCTCCTTGCTGAGTGCTATACAGAAGAGACACCAGAATCTTTCCTCGGTCTTCTACATCTCCTCCACGATCTGTCTACAAAATCAGATGTTGGTGAGACGTATTGCACATACATGACCAGGTTTTAAAACCAAAGGATAAAGGAGAACCCCATTGCCCAGTAGTTATTCGTTCAAAACTAACTTCCATCTGTCATTTTTTTTAAACACCTCTAACTGTTAACGATTTAGAAATGCAGTACGTACAATGGTACACAGAAACACAATAATTACGTTAAGAAGAACCATGTTGTTTCAGGGAAGCTGGATGTAACATTACAAACTTACAATATTAAGAGCCACATGTATGAAAAGTGTCTAGGTCTAAAACTCAGTTTGTTGCCCATAGAAACCAATCAGAGCGCCCCTTTCATTTCATATAGTGCTCTGGACAAATAAGAGGGGAACTCTGATTGGTTGCTATGGGCAACAAAGTGAATTTTAGACCTAGACAGTTTTCATACATGTAGCCCTAAAAGTCAGAAATGCATCATTTTGTATCAAATGTTTTCAATGTTAATCAATTCGACAGCAAAAAAAAAAAATGATGAAAGATAGATTTTATCTGCTAGATTACAATCAGCACGCTAGAAGCATCTTAAAACATTAGGTGCTTGTTCTGAGTGAATAAAAAAACACCAGGGGGCGCAATAGCAAGTATGTAACAGCAAATGGAGCTTTTTTTATTTTTTTTTTCACTATTTCAATTGAGAGCTTGTTATGCTATAGGTGACCTAATAAGAAACAATAGTATGTGATCTTTAGAGAATGTTGTTTCCAAAAAATTACCCCTAAGACAATGCTTTCATAGTACACTATACTGGCCTTTGAAAGCATGGTGAGCATAGTGTGGGTAGCCTATAAAGGCATGGTCTGTACGCCAGGGATGTAAATATTAGGAATGGAGAGGTAGCAGCTGCAATTGTTGCCAGATGGGGCCAAAAGCTCCCATGCCACATAAAAAGACACTATTCTCAAATGGCACATGGTAATTGGAGGGTCTTGCTTTATATAGGTTTTGCATTGGGACCTAACAACCTAGGATTTAGAGAGTTAAATATTACTGATACACTGCAAATGCTGCTGGTGCTAGCCTTGTAACTGACACAGTGTTATTAGCTAGTACTGTCATTTGACGCAGTAGTTGCAAGAAAGTACAACTATGTCACATACTATTTTCATAACACAAATTTTAACTATAACCAAGGTTCCCAGGTATGGGCATTGCTTGAACACATGCTGAGTCCACAGCCCTGTACCTGCCACTGTCCATGAATACCATAATTCTGAACTTACTGTTGATTTGATGTTAGTACAAAGCTGTGTGAGACTAGTATATTGAAATGTATTATTGTCTTAATCGTTTAAAGGGTTATTTCTATTTTAGTGAATAGTTTTAAAAGTGTTCACAAACCTAACTAGACTATTACTTAATACATTGCAGTACTGATTTTGCTTCATTTCAGGTTATCGACCACCATTCTGTGCTCTAATAGACTCTAGAGCCCTGGCATACTGATGTCACTCCCTTGCTGTGTCTTATGAGCACAGGAGCTTGTTTATATTTCTTATTAACAAACCTCAACCTCTAAAGAGCTCTGTAGTCTTGTGCCCTTCTGCTTAAACCGTTCCATTAACAATATACCACTGACAGACAGATAGAAATAGTAGACCTGAAATGTTAGTCACGGCTTTAGAACCACCCATAGCCTGAACAGGAGGTGTGAGTCTGAAGCTGACTGTAAAGAGCAGGCCTTGTAAAATAGCATGGGGAGAGCACTCCTTTAATCATTGAGCATTTTTGAATCCTAGATATATAAATAATTGTGCATACTTACAAATCTCACTACATAATTACCTATTACATATTTAAAGGTGCATTTAATTGAATTCTATTCTGGTTAAATATAAAACAACAAAAATAACTTTTGTAAGAAAGGAAGTGTTCCAATCTCTGTCCAAGTCAAATAAACTCAATGGGAATGTTCAAGCATAGTTGTTTTTCATGTGGATTAAAATGCAGATTCTGAAGTTAGAATCCATGTGAAAAAATGTGGCATCTTCATCCCATTGTTTTTAAAGGGGATATGTGACCTCCAAATCTATCACGCCAGATGCCACATTTCACAGATTTGGAATAATGTACATAATTTGCCATCTTGTAAAATCATATCTCTTTTGATAGTGTTGTATTATGTTTTTATAGGCAATATTCTGCTATATTTTTTTTTCAGTCATCTAATGATTATCATTCCCTGGAAAACATGAATTGGCCAAAGTAAAAATACATTAATTTTTGCTTATGTCTACAAAATAAATGAAGTAGTCATAACATAGAAGTAGTAATAAAACAGCAGGTTAGTTTGGGAGGATTTTTGAGCAGCTGTGTAAAGGCAAGCCATTTTTCTAGCAGTGGGTTTAAAGCCCCTGCGGGCAGGGTCATGAGAGGTCAAACCAATAGTGTCATCAACTCTCTGAGTCATATGATGTGCTACAGCCTTTATCAAGATTATGTGTCACAGGGACTTTCAATGATCCAATGATTCATTAAACTAGTAAGTATTGCCTAATATATAATCATTTGGTTTTAGAAGTAATGGCTCTCCTGAGTTTCCCTTCAGGGTGTTTAGTGCTTCTGCTCATTAGTGTTTACCACTGCTCTTCATAGTGACTGATGGCAGACTTGCAGCCACATGTATGAACCTGTTTAGGTCTAAAACTCACTTTTTGGTCCATAGGTTACTATGGGCAAAACAGTGAGCAATCATTTCACGGTGTATGATGTAAGGTTTAGCAGCAGCAGTACCTATGTTTTAATATCCCTAATGTATAGTGATATGAATAACAAAATGGTGACATGTTTAGTTTTGCAGAATATGTTGACACTATATCAATGATTTACTACATTTAAACATAACATACTTAAAAAATAATTCAGAGAAAGCTTTCAAGACATGGTGACAGTCTTATTTATACTAGTTGTTTAATTTCATATGCAGTTACTTCAACCTAATGGTAAATGCATGAATCCAAAATTAAATAGTTCTCACGTCTGAATAACTGCAAAGATTTGTAATGAAATTGTCAGCTTATAACTTTGTACCTAAATATGGAATTAAAGCTGTTTTCCTACTTTCTATGCAGGCTTGAGGTGATACTATATTGACTGACATT
>JAODAL010027026.1:0-55684 GCA_025379985.1 Phyllomedusa bahiana | reverse complement strand
CGTCATTAGTACACGCTCCCATGCATGGGTGTTTCATTGGCTTGTCTATACTTGTATTTTTTAATGAAGAATTAATAAAGCATCAAGATTTTTTAAACTCATCAGCGGTGGATATTGTAGCGGTTTCCTGCATTCTTTCTGCATGTCTGTGAACCACTGGGCGGTGGCTACAACCAGCTCTATCCTACACGCGAGCATTATGTTTAAGAGGTGAGCGGACTTATTTATATATATTTTTTATATATATTTTTTCTAAAACACAGAGAGCTGGTATGACCTCCTCCTCAGTGTGTGTACAAGCGCAGACTGAATCAGCCTTTATTACAATACAATGGATTTTACAAATTGCTTTCAGGGGTGTGGTTAAGTTCCTTTGTTTCTTGCATTCATCAGGAATGTGGCACTAGTTAATTGGTTCTCCAGATATGGTCATGGTTTCCACCCAGGTCCATGCTGCCACATAGTGGGGAGTGGTCCAGGAAGCAGGCGCCATCTTGGAGTATATCTGCTCTTCAGCTAAGCTTATATGTGTAATAATGTTTTTGCACCACAAACTTCATTACAAAAGCATTAGAAAAATATATGTTTCTCTTCACAGAAACAATGATCTAAAATTACATATACCTCATTCACTATCCACATCTTCTCCCATTCCCCTTCCTTTGATGGGCATATGTCATATATCAACCATAAAAACTATGTAGCATCTGCATGAATTTCATAGCTTTTCTCCAAAAATGTACTGATAGAATGATGTGGAACCTTAATTGTGAGCCCCAATGGGGACAATGAGTTGATGACAATTCCCAGACAGCACTGCGGAATATGTCAGTGCTATATAAATGAGTGAATAGATAAAATCTTGAAAATATGTAATTTCTTATTATTATCTGTAGTTAAATCACTTTTGGCTTTGTAATACGTACATGCTTTAATTTTTTTTTTAGATGAAATGGCAAAATATCACAGAAAAATTCAAAATATACAGGTATTGAAACCAGAGGGTAACTAGTACTCTTTCCGCTAAATAAACAAACTGGATAAAACTAATAGACTATGTTAAACTCCGTGTACTGTAGATTCTGATGGGAAATTGCTTGACATAAGAATTAAGAGAACAGCATAGAGAACAACTGTGTCATAACCTCCCATATGATATGTCCTTTATGTTTGTATCATTTCTAAAAAGTATTTGGTGTTATAAATTAAATGATATCTATATAATTAAGGCACTATTGTAAATTTTAGCTGCTACAAGCTGTGTAACTGGTACCCTAGTAAAATTTGGACCAATGGCTTTGGACAAGGAAACATAACTGCCTTAGAAAGTAAAGTATTAGAAACAACAAGGCCTTACCGGATACTTTACTATGTTATATTGGTTATACTAATAATGTAAGTTTTTTCTTCACATAATGCTGTGCCAGATCATCATATGACTTATTATGGAGTACATTGAGATTTGTATAAGGTTTCTGTAGTTTTAACACCAAGAATAGCACAGCATTCTGTACTACTTTTGATGGAAACATTAATTAAAGTTTGAACAGAAGGCCTCAACACAGATTTAAAATTCAAATTGAAGTAAAGGTGTATCATCCAATACTGGCCAAAAAGGCAAACAAGAGTTAACAAACTTTCCCCGGGTACAAGCTGCCTTTTAGCCTGCAGAGCCCTATTTTTAACTTTATACCCAGGTCAGCCCTCAATCCATAGTCTTATCATTGCTCATCTTACTTATTCTTTTTGACAGTCATTTACCCAGAAGCTGTATAGCTTTCCAGTCATAAGTTAGTGCTTTGCAATGCCACAGCATTACTGTATCTATGTAAATAATGAGGATATCATTAGTAGAAGTCTTCTACTTTATGCACTGATGATTTGCAGTTCATGTAATTAGTGGATTATTGCTAAACTTGGGATATAATGACGCAAAAGTGATCATACTGCAATTAGAGACATGCTTAGTGTTAATGGCTTTTCTGCATTCACAGTGGCAGAATACACCATTAAATTGGGAATATTTTGAGTTTGGCAGCATATAGAAGGAGAAAAATGTTTTTCATACACTGAAACTATTACTAAATGTAGGAATAATGGATGGAATATAGCTTCATCTGGCTAGTAGATAACATTGTTTGCAATGGCTGCTGGGTTGTACTTTGGCTTACCTTAGGAGACAACAATGTCATCTGTTATCCTTGTAGCCAGTCTAAGCCTAATAATAAACTGTAGTGGGATAATATGATATAATATTAGTGTGTTTGATGGGTCAGCGTATGCTATACTGTAGAAGAATAAATCTGATTTTATTGACAAACTCTAAAATGGAGAAAAATATAGAGCTCCTTCTTGGATAGTATTTCCTTACAAATGGGAGAAAGCTACAAATAAGCAGAAGGAAACATGGATGTAATTACAGGCCATAGTAGCTATAGCAAGTGCTATAGGGCCCAAAAGTTAAAGGTGCCCCACTCAGATACAGTAACATTATTCCTTTTGGCAGGGAACAAGTATTTGGTAGCTTATCAACACTGCTATGTGAGTTCTATGATATATAGAGATATTGTTTTACCTTTAATTATTACTATGTATGCTTCTGTTTTAGATTTTTGTCATTAGATGGTAGGGTCCATCTCATTTTGCTATGGGGACCTATGAATTCTAGTTTTGCCACTGGATGGAAAGTTCTCCTTATTCTGGTTTGACATGACACAACATCTGTATCACTGTCAAGGGGGCTTATTACCTGGGAAACTTATATATGTCCATCTAAGCTTTATACTACATATACTACAATGTAAAAAACAGGAAATTGAGATATTCAATTGATTCACAAGATGTTGTCAGAAAGAGGATGCAACATTGTACGTAACCATTATAGTATTGATGGTAAAATGCCTACAGATGACACGTTTAAGGGTCAAACCCCCTAATTAGAAGAGAAATGACATTATATCCAATCTCATGAAAGGGTCTTAACCCTGAATAGTGTCATCTTCAGATGTTTGACCTTTCATAAAATATTGGATATCTCTTCTCGATAACATCCTGCTTGTCTAATTAGGTAGAACTGATATTTTCTGATCTGGATTGCTTTATATTGTTTATTGCATTCATACATAGCTGGTATTACATTTCTGTAATTTTCCTTTGAAAACTGATAGTAGGCAAGCTTTACTTTGCTGTTGGACATATTTTTAACAGCTTAATTCTAGCTATGCTAATACAATGTATTGCACTTAAAGAGGGTTTTCTATCTTGTTATGTCAGCTCTAAGACCAGCACCTAGATCGCTGCAAGCTAGCCTCAGAGAATGAGGAGGTGGCCAAGCTTGCGCAATTTTCCCCATTCATTTCTGTGGAGTCCCAAACATAGCTGTTCACAACCGCTAAGCTGTATTTGGAACTCCCATAGAAATGAATGACGAGAACTAAACAAATGCGGTCATCTTCTCTTTCTCTGAAACCAGCTCAAAACATGTCACAAGTCAGTCTCAGACCTACAATAACAAGATTAGAATATTAGGACAGCAAATCAGCATGCTAACATAGACAGGGCACAGATATGATGTAGTTCTAATATGAGCTTTAGTCATCCATGTATTACAAAATGTTTCTTTTTTCATATTTCTAAGATTTCATTCATTCATCACCTTAAGCGTATACTCAATTATGGTAAAATGAATCAACAATGTTAATTAAGATTTACTGTGCAGCATGGTCACAGGATGTCAGTTAAACCTATTATAATACAATTTGAAATTTGCAGTTAAACAAATGATTATTTTAGTACATAGGGCAATAATTACCATTCTGCCAGTGAGATAAATGTGCAGAAAACAAAGCCTATTCAAATTTATGTACAGTGGTCAGTCTCCTATTGCCTATACAGGATTTATGCCTTTGTTCTTACAGTGTTAAATTCCATAAAGCAAAGCTAATAATAAACATGAATTAGGGCATAAAGATGATGATTTCATAAATTAAATATGTTTTTATTGTATCTGCACATATCTTCTTTGGGTTCCTGGGTTAACGTGTTGCCTTTTTTATAGCAGTTCACTTGTTTGGTTTAACTTGGCAACTTCAACCAGTGGAGAGTCAGCTTTATGAAAATGGAGTCAGTAAAGGAAGTAAAGGAGAAGAGTCTGCAGAAACCACGTACTCACCACTTGGAGGAAAGGTTACTGATAAAGCAGAGAAGAAAGGTAATCATCATGCAACTGTTATTCAAAGAAATGATTGCATTTTACAATGTCTTTTAAAGGGGTATTCCTATCTGAGACATTTATGGCATATTGACAGGATCTTTAAAGTCCTCATCTGTTGCACAAAATGAGATGGATGGCTGTCCTCATTTATTACTATGGAGGGTGTCTGACTGTACTTGGAATGGAGCGAGCCACACATATGCAGCCAGCTCTCTCTTTTGTGTAGCTGCAGCACAGACAAGGAGACCTATACGTATCAGACATTTATGAAATTGAAATCCAAATTTTCTTCTAGACCTTAACCATAACCCAAACCCTAATTTAGAGTTATGGTTTTAAACAAGCTTATAGGCGTTAACTTACCATTTTGTGGAGCTTCAGGTTAAGCAGTGCTCCCATTGTTTTGTCAATTCCAGTCTGACGTCATGACATAGAGGATCGCACCGGGAGCGTCATCAGGCTGAGAGCACCATGGAAAAGTAAATTAACCCCTAAAAACATAAAAAATGCTTACTCAGTGTCACATCAAGGGAAGCACAGTGATCCCTGACTGAACCCCAGCCCACTGTCCCTGCTTACTTGATGAACTGCCCTAAATGGCAACCCCCAATTGGGAGGCAGTCCATACGCTACTAAGTGCACCACCTGTCAGGATAGAGAAAGGTCAAACAGTCCAGGTCGGCAACATAGAGATAACGTCAGGGCACAAATCGGAAAATGGAAGGAAAACCAGTAAATAAGCCAGGGGTTAGAACACAATCAGGAATGAGATACCGAATCAGGCAACAAGCCAAGCTCAAGAACATGAGCTAAGGTCTGATAACAAGGAAAGCACATTATGGAAACCAGGAGAAACTAGCAGGTAGTATCTTTCACAGGCAAGGCAGGAACGTCTGTGGAGGCTTAAATGGTGTGCCCAGACACCGCACCCTGATTGGTGCAGTCTCTGGGCCCTCCTATTGGTCTGTGTGACACACCCACTGTCCAGAGTGGTTGTAGAGCTGTCACTCTTGAGCTCACCAGCAAAGATTCTTCTAGGGTGTGAAGACAGGCCAGGTAAATTAAACCATGCAGAGCATTGCACCTTAGTAGCAGAAGACTGATCAGGTAATTGAGTCCTGACAATACCCGCCTTTTATCAGGGGCCACTGGACCCTTCCCTGGTTTGAGTTTGTCCGGGTGAGAGTCGTGGAACTGAACTCCTTGATCAGAGATTCCGCATGTATGAATCTAGCCAGAACCCACAACCTCTCCTTCAGACCATATCCCTTCAAGTGGAAAAGGTACTGCAAAGACTTTTGAATTTTATGAGAATCTAAGATACGAGTGACTTCGTACTCTAACTCACCCTCAATTCTAACTGGAGGAGGGCGAAGTCAGAGACGGTACGTAACTTTTTAGTAGTGATCGAAAAACGCTATGAACATGGAGACAAGGGGGTAACTTAAGATGATTAACAGGATTAGCCACCTCTTGAACTACATAAGGACCTACAAATCGTGGAGCAAGTTTACCAGAAGAAACCTTTAGACGAAGATTTCGGGTCGACAACCATACCTTATCCCCAACAGAAAACGCTCTAGATCACTTTTTCTTCTTTTGGATGTTCTGGGCATTAACCAAGTTCTTCTGAACTTGGGCCCAGACTGTGCACTAGTGTTGAGCGATTATTATCGACAAAGTTGAAACGGCCATTTTTTTGTTTTCGAAATTTTTGATCATGGATAATTTAGGTTAAAAATTTTGCATCATTATTAAATCGCCCGGATTTTCGTCGTTCCGTCATTTTTGGCCCGCAAATCAGCTTAAGATGAGCAGGGTGGATGTGTGTGCGACTCATGACTGGGATGGTATGGGTTTCATTGGCTGGGAAAAAACACATGACCCTTTTTTTAAAAGAACGCCCCTTTTGTTATGATCGTGTCTTAGGTTATAGGTAGGAGGCGCTCTGCCCGTGTCCCCAAAAGTCAGCAAATTATTCTTTTCTTCACGAGAAGCTTCTGTTAGCTGTGTTTTTACAATTTGTTAGTCGAGAGTGAAGATTTTTTGTATTTTGGTAGAGATTTTTAAAGGGAAATTTCCCCCTGTAAAGTCACGGAGGGGAGGGGGGGGGGGGGGGGGCGGGGCGAAAAGACAAGTTATAAAAAAATGGATAAAGTTCACCAAGGCTTTTTGGGGAGGGCATTGCCTTTTCAATAGTTTATTTTAAAAGTTTTCTATTGAAATATTTCGGTATTTGGGGAGCCGAACTTTTTATTAGGATAACATATTTTTTTGTAACTGAGGTCTCTTTGAGGTGCAAAAATCCCCTTTTTTTTCAGATAATTTAGATAGGTTTCTTTTTCCATTTTTTCCATTCAACTTTGTTGTATAGCCCCCTTGCAGTTAAAATTGAACCGCATTTTGTAGTCGCAAGGTTGATAGGTGCCAAAAAAACCTTTATTATCCCCAATACATTTCAGATTGTTTTTTTCATTTTGGCACTACAGCTTTTTTCATTGAGGCACCCTTTCACTTAAATGTGAAAAGAATTTTGTGTCACCACGGGGAATTTTTTAGGTGCCAAAAAAAAACCTTTTATTTCCGAATTCATTAAAGTAGTGTTTTTTCATTTTTTTTTGGCGCACTACAGTTTGTTTTGAGGCCTTGCATTAAATGTGAATACAGCATTTTTTAAATCACCCAGGTGAAAATGAAAAGGTGCCAAAAATCCCTTTTATTATCGAATACATTACAGTACGTGTTTTTTATTTTGCCATCGTTTTTATGAGGCCCCTTGCATTAAAATTAAATCAGCAATTTGTAGTACCGGTAAATTGATAGGTGAAAAAAAATACCTTTTATTACCGAATACATTAAGATACGTTTTTTTTTTCATTTTTGCCATTCAGTTTTTTTAGCCCCCTTGCATTAAATTTGAATCAGCAAATTAAAAAGGTAATTATAAAAAAAAATTTTTTTATTTACAACATTTGTTTTTTTAAAATTTGGGCCCAAATTCAGCTTTGTTTTTGGGCATTGCTTGGAATCAGCAAAATACAAGGTTTTCCTATTTAAAAAATGTTGTTTTAACAGAATTTGTTTTCAAAATTGTCAAAAGGGGCTAAAAGGTGATGGTGCTGTCAGAAACAGGAATAGGTAGGACATGTTAATGGGAAAATTTTGAAAAAATTTTTTTTTGCAAGTCTTTAACTAGCTTCAATCCCTTAATTTAGGGCAACCCCTTTAATACAATTAAAAAAAAAGAAACAAAGAATGGTGGGGTTCCTCCTTTTTAAAAATGTGTTTTTTAGAATTAAACTACTAAAAAACTTGCATGTACAAAATAGCTGGTAAAAAAATTCTCTGAATTTTACAAGGGGGTAAAGGAAAACGACCCGATGTAGGTTATTCAGAGGACGGATTTTGGAGCAGGACAAGAGAACAAAATAAAAGAAATTTCCTCCCGCAGTGAGTAAATGAGAAAAAAAATGCCAAAAAAAAAGGGCCCTGGGTGGAACGGAGCGTTAACACCGTATTTCCCAATGAAGCTAAAATTTGGCCCCACTCTAAGGAGGGGCAAGCGTACCCAGGACGGGGCGTTATGTCCCGTGAAAAATAAAAGGTGGGTTTAAAGACTCTTTTTCCCGGGCCCTTTTTTAATGGGGCATGAGGTTTGGGGCTCATGTGTGGCCCAAAGGAAAGGGATAGGGAAACCAGGATGAAAATAAAAGGTGGTTTCAAAGACTCCTTTTCCCCGGGACTTTTTAATTTGTTGGGTTTAAAAACAGGTTTAAAGGTTTATAGCGGTCCAGGAAGGTATAGTCAATGTAGTGAAATAACTTGTTGTTTGAAAGACCCCTTTTTTCCCGGCATTTTTTAAATTGGGGTCACCCCCAGGGTTTTTGGGGGCTCTTTGTGTGGCAAAAACAGGAATAAGTCAATTTTCCAGTTAAAACTAAAATGGTGGTTGAAAAAATCCTTTTTTCTGGCATTTTTTAAATTTTGGGGGTTTCATGCGGGTTTTGGGGCTCATCTGGGCCCCGGGAACAGGTATTTTTCACTGCCCAGTAAAAAACTAAAATGGTGGTTGAAAAAACCCCCTTTTTTCCCGGGCACTTTTTAATTGGGGTTTTTTGCGGGTTTTTGGGGCTCATGCGGGGCCCCGGACAGGTTTGGTCAATGCCCATTTGAAAAAAAAAGGTGGTTGAAAGACCCCTTTTTGGGCATTTTTTTAAATTTTGGGGGTTTTCATGCGGTTTTGGGGGTCATGCGGGGCCCAAGGACGGGGATTTTTCAATTCCCGTTAAAATTTAAAATGAGGGTTTCAAATCATACTCCCTTTGGCATTTTTAATTTGTGGGTATGCGGTTTAAGGGTCATGCTGTAGTGCAAGACAGGATAGTGATGGTGTTTTGAGTTTTTTTTTTCTGTGGCTTTTAAAACCCTAAGGGGTTTTGGGGCCTAAGATTTATTTCTTTACCCATTTGACTGTTGTGGATTTTTAATTCCAGCTTCTCAGCCCTTTTTGGGTTTGAAAGTGAAGGTGTTGTTGCTCTCCATGGGACTTTAAAGGTCATGGATAAATATTTTCCCATGGGGACCACCGACTATTTGTCATGTTGGTTGACTTTTCAACACCCGACGATGTGGGTTTGGCCAAGTAATCGTAAAACCCTACTGGCACAGTTTCATAACGATAACACCCCACCCCCTTGTGTTCGGAAGTAGAACAAGAACTTTTGATGCATGTCTCGGGGAAAAAACCTTTTTAATTTTGCAGAAAAACGGGATAAAATCCAGAAAAGTTTTTCCTGTTTTGGGAATAAGTTTTCAAACCAAAAGGAAAAGTATTTTACCCAATTGCCTGGTTGTTTCAGAGTTATAAAAAACCAAAATTTTTTTGTGAAACGGTTTGGTTCACCCTCTCGTTTGCCCTTTTAGGTCGGGGGGGAAAGGGCAGAGGAGAAGGACAGGGTGATACCCAGAGCCTTACAAAGAGATCTCCAGAAACGGGAAACAAATTGAACCCCTCTGTCAGAAGCAATATTCTGAAGTAACCCAGGCAGTTTCTATGGTGTTTGATAAAAAGCTCTGCAAGCTTTTTGGATGACGGTAACCCCCTTAATGGAAACCCCAAAATGACAGATTTCCCTTTCAGGGGTTTGGGAAGATCGGTCATAAAACCCAAATGGAGATGTGAGTCCAGGGGTGCCCCAAAGTATCAATTGGGGGGCAAAGTTCACCAGGAACAATTTCGGGGCCCTTTGGGCCTCTCCCACAGACATCAAAAGTCCCAAATGGGAAAACCCCCACATCTCTAGACAATAAAAGGCCCCCAGTAGTTTTTAGAAAATAATCTCTTTGTGCCAGACACCCCGGGGAATGTCCAGATAATACAAAATTTAAATGAAATTTCCCTTTTAAAAAATTTGTACCCAAAAAAACTAGTTGGGACAAAGACTTTAAAAACTGAACAATTAGCGGTAAGGGGGTTTGAGAAAACAGTCCCCCTAGGGAAAAAATTGGTATCGGATCCCCCCAAAGGTGATAAAGGGCACAGAAACCCCCTAGATAACGCTTCACCCTTTAACTTTTTTAAATTTTCCGGTTTTTTAGGTAAACAAAAGTTAAATTAAAGTAAAAATAAATTTCCCAACGGGGGCCTGATTGGGGTAAACCCTTTTAGCATTTTTAAAAAAAGGGAAAAAATTTTCTTATGATCATTTTGAACTTAACCCTTGGTGTTGGGCCCCCTTCCCGAAAAAAGGGGTCCCACTCCCGAAGGTCCCACTTAATACCCAAATAATTCTCTTTTCCCCAAACACCCATAATTCCTTCAGCAGAGGAGAATTTTAAAAAGAAGGCCCCAAAATTTGGGATATTATCATAGTAGCAGATCCATGGGGAGGACTGCCCCTCTCTAAAATTCAAAAAGACCCTAACTCAAGGGATAAAGGGGAAATTGGTTTGGCCCCTTTAAAAACAAAAACTGGACCCTGGGGAAAAAACACTCCCAAAAATTTTTAAAAACCCCTTTTGGGCCTTTCGGGTTGTCAGTTATTGATATTTACCAAATTTCTTATTTCATATCAGTCAATGGCCTAACTCGAACAGAAAAATTACTAATACATTTTTGATAAAAATTAGCAAACCCTGGGAACCGCTGTAAGGCTGTGAGGGAGGAAAGGTGGACCCAAATTCGAAAAATTTGATGCCCCTTAAAAGGGAACCAACAAAATCGATTTGGATTTAAGATGTGCCCCAGAAAAGATACATTTTTGGAAAACCCTGAAAAAAATTTTTTTCCCCCATTTGACAAACAAATTATTTTTTTAAAGATCTGAAAAATTTTGTTGTTTTTCGGGTTTTAAAGTTCCGGCCAGTCTTCCAAAAAAATTTAAAATGTCACCAGTTTAAAAAACCCATCCCAAAAACCAATGATTTTCTCAAAAAAAGTTTTCCATTTACCGGGTTTCTGGAAACTGTGGGAGCTTTGCAAAACCCAAAAAGGCAAACCAGATATCGAAATGAACCCTCCAGGGTATTAAAAGCTTTTTTTCCCCCTTTCACCCCCCTCATGATACGAAAAAGGTTAAAAGTCCCCCCCCAATTCCAGTTTGGGAAAAACCACTTTGCCCCCGGGGATTTGATTGAACAGATCAGGAATTAAGTAAGGCTTATTGGGTTTTTTCCCTTTAAATTTTTTGATTTTGTCCCATAAAATAAACTTTGGTATTTTTCCATTATTTTTTTGGGGAAATTTCCCAAGTACAGCCAAGTGATGTGTGACCTCCTTTTTCCCTTTAAAGGGGGATTTTCAGGGGAAAAACCCTTGAAATATTAGAAACATGGCATATTCCTCAAATATGCCAAAAGGCCTAAAGGATGGGGAAACCTTTTTTTGTTATTGTAAAAACCCATTTTTTTTAAATTAGTATTTTTTTCAAAGTCAACATATAGAAAATGTCATTAATTTTACATCACAATGTATACTTTATTCAATATTCTAGTTGGTCTGATAATGAATTTTCCAATGCAGACTTTGTTGAGAGTGTATTAACTTTCATTAGAAAACCACAGTAAAATTGTTAAGACCCAACAAAATTTCGAAAGGAAACCTCAGTGGGACTATGATTTCCCATTTAAAAACAGACGCCAAGAAGGAAAGATCATCAAGAGATATTTTAATGAGGTCTCTTCCTCAAGAATAATGGTTTCACAGGGAAATTGATTTAAACACCATTGGGAAAACAGACTAATGATGTTTTTCTGCATTTAAATTGAAATCCCAAAAATTTTTATTTAGGAAAATTAAAAATTAAAAATTTTGGGTTTGACCAGAAAAGGGTTCACTGCAAAAAAATGGGTTAAAATTGAGTTTAAAAAGAAAATGGTTTTTTTATATTTTTGTCTTAAATTATTCTTAATATTTTTTTAAAATTTCTCACGTTCCCGGTTTAAATTGGGCCCTTTGGGGGATTGTTTTCAAAAAACCCCCAAGGCACGTGATTTGCCCCGGGCCCAACCCAAAACATAAAATTTTTTTTTATTTTTTTTTAAAGGGAAAATTTCTACAAATATATTATATATTTTAATTAAAAATGTATGAATAAATAGGATAAGAAAACACAAAGACTAGAATATCACTTTGAGACTAGAAGTGGGCAATGCTTTATCTGATTCATATTTTCACGATTCGCCAAACAATTTATGCTACTCTTTGGCCATTATGATTTTTTGAGCAAATAAATTTGTCATGTTTTACTTTTGATTTTGAAAACAGATTGAAAATTATTTCTTCTGTCCTATTTTCTTGCTGACAAATCATAAATCATACATCAACAAAACGGGGTGAAAATCACTTTTAGTCTTATACTAAGGATGCATTCACATGGCGGTGTTCAGTTGTAGTTAGAACTTAAAAATCAAAATTTCACCAGAAAAACCTTTTTTTTTTACCTTTTTTTCGCCCTCTTCTAGCTCCTTTCCCAAAAATGGCCCTTTTTATATGAGATTTCTTCGTGGGTGGGAAAAGGCAATTTTGAATTCTCACGCCATAAAGGCGCTCCCCTAAGGAGAGATCTTTCCCTTTTTGGGGCCAATTTATTGCCTCCCACTCAAACAAAACCAAACATCGCTTGCTCTGTACTGACAGGTGAGTCAGAAGCACGTTGTTGGGGTTTTATACTACAATGTCAAAAATTTAAATAATAGCCCTGTTTATGTGGCAAATGGAGCCCAAATTTCCCCCACCATACATGTCATATCATACGCTACCAAACAAATTCCCCAATTTTGCTAAGGAACAACATTTCCCAAAAAACAATACAAATAAGGACCCGATTTTAAAACCCGCCCCGAACCCTGACCACCCCAAAATTTCCAAACCCCATAGTGGGGCAGTATACAAAGAACCAAAAATTTCCACCATATAGGGGGGGGGAAAAACCCTATAGTGGTAGATACCCGGGTAAAAAAGGTTCCCAAAAGATGTAATTTCCCCCCATTTCGTTTAAACCCCAAAAGTAAATAAAAATTCCCTTGGGCACGGCTTGCAGACTGTTTAAAAATTTTTCTATTTCATTTGGTTAGATACCAGTTACCAGACTCTGCAGACTGTAAAATTTCTTCCATAAGTTACCATTTAGTGGTCGATACCTGGTTTTACCAATGCTGTTTCAGTCCGTATTTTTCCCCCATACAGTGACCTTTTAGTGGGAAAATTAAACCCTGTAAAAAAGGGGTCTGGGAGACCGGGGATATTAACCCCCATACAGTAAACCCTTTATTGGTTTGAACCCAGTGTAAAAGTCTCTGCAAAATGCATATTACCTTCCCTACAGTGCCATAGAGTTATGAACCCCGTGGGATACAGGGTCTGGCCCAAAATGCCCTATAACCCCCCAAACCCGTCACCATTTGAGTGTTTGAATTTCCAAAAAATGTACACAGGCTTGCCCGACTGCATATAAACCCCATCAAGTGACCATTAGTGGTAGAACCCATGTACAAATGTTGAAAAAGATTTTAACCTCCCCTAAAAGTGACCCTTTTTTAAATTAGGGAACCCCTTTTAACCCGGCTTTTGCCAAAACTTCCTTTAACCCCCATACATTTAAACCCAAAAAAGTGGTGGGAACCCAAGGACAAAAAGGTTTTGAGACTCATTTAAAAACCCCCATCAGTGGGCCAAAAAGTGGTAAATTCCCGTGTTCAAAAAGGTTTTGCAGACTGAAAAATTAAACCTTTCCCTACAGTACCGATTTTTTTAGAAACCCCGTGTAACCCGGCCGCAGACTACTTTTTTTCCCCCATACATTACCCAAAGAGTGGTAAAATTCCAAATTACAAAGGTTTGGGGAAATTTTATTTCCTCCAAAAATTTACCAAATAGTGGGAGAACAGTGTAAACAGGCTCTAAAAATGATTTTTAACCCCATAAAGTTACCCTGAGTGGGAGAACCAGTTTTAAACAGGGTCTTCAGGTGTATTTTAATTTTTTAGTGGCCCAAGTTAAACCCCGTAAAATTTAAAATCAAAAAACCCCCATTCCCTGGGGTGGAAAGTTTTCCCCCTTTTCCTATTTAAAATTCTGCCATTTCTTCCCAGGCCGCCATATTTTTTTCTTTTCCCACCAAACTTTAAACCGGGATCCCAAGCAATTTAAAATTTTGCCAAAAAACTTTAAAATTTAAAATTTTCCGTTTTAACACTTTTTTCCAATCGACAAACACATTGATTTTGATTTTGGTGGGAAGGTTTTGGGTTGGGGGGAAGTTGGGGGAAAAGGGTTTTTTGGGGTTTTAAACCCGGAGGGTTTTTGGGCCCGAGGGAAAGGTTTGGAGGAAAGGGTTTTTTGGGGTTTTTAGAACACATTTTGGGGTTTTTCAGGGAAGGTATTGGGAAAAAAAAAGGTGGGAGGTGGGCCCAAAGGTTTATCCCGGTAAAGAGGAAAGGGGAGGGGGTTTTTGGGGTGAAAGGAAAGGTGAAAATGACCCGGGGTTTAAAAAGGGGAGGTTTCATTTTGGGGCCTAGGGAAATTTAAAGGGGGGGGGGGTAAGAGAAAGAAACCCAATTCCAACTCCTTTTAGGGAAAAAAAAGGGCTCCAATTCCCTCCTGGGAAAATTTTGGAACAGTGTGGACCCTTTCCTTTCCTTTGTATCACGGTTCAGGTGGGGGTTTGGTGGTTTTCATGGTGGGGGGAAATATTTTTTTGGGGCACTCTTTGGGCCCATTGGTACCCAAGTGGATCTTTTCCCCAAAGGGCCACAGCCCTCCCTTTGAGTTTTTGTTGCTGCCCAAATTGTCCTTTCCTTTTTTTGCCACAATGCCCCAACACTAGGGGGCTACTTTCAGCAGGATAATGGCCGGGGGGGCCATGTCATAAAGTGGAACATCTAGATGGTTTCTTGAAAATGACAATGAGTTCAGGGTACTCAAAGGGCCTCCACAGTCCCCAGATAATCAATCCAATAGGCATCTTTGGGATGGGGGTGGAACGGGGAATTCGCCATAAGGATGGGGCAGCCGAAAAACTGCGGCAAAATGTGTGATGTTTTTTCATGTCAATATGGACCAATTCTTGGGGAAATGCTTTCCAGCACCTTGTTAAATTTCTTCCCCAAAAGAAAATTGAGGGCAGTTCTGAAGGAAAAAGGGGGGCCCAACCCCGGTTATTTGCAGGGTTTGTACCTAAAAAAGTCCCCGGTTGAGTTTTATTTTACCATGTAGTGGTAAAATACCGTGTAAAACGGGCTTTTTGCAGGTGTATATTTTTAATTACAAGGGGCATTTAAATCAGTGCTCAAAGGAGACTTTATTCCATGATGGAATAGTTTTCTTTGCCTTTTATTCTTTTTTTCTGTCCGGCCGCCAAAAATGACTTTCCCCCCACAACTTATCCATGCGGGAATTTAGCACCCCAAACATTTTTAGAATTCAAATTTTTCCCAGTACTTCCCTATTTTGTGTTCCCCAACTCTGTTACAAACACCTTTATGAGGTTATGGTTGGGGAAGGTTATGGGGGTAAAAGGTTGAATTTTAAGGGAGGTTATGGGGTGAAAAAACTGGGGTGGGGGAAAAGGGTGTTGGTGGAGGGAAAGGGTTTTGTTAAGGGGAAATTATGAAAGAAGTGAGGAGGTTTTGGGGTGTTTCAGTGGAGGTTTTTGGGGGGGGTGACGGGGTGGAGGTTAGGGGGGTTATAGGTTTTATGTAGGGGTTTTAGGGGGATTTTGGGGTTTTTGGATGATAGGAAAGAGGTGAGAGGTGTACGGGGGGGGTTTAGGGGGAAAGGTTGCATTTGTTTTGGCCCACTAGGTTTATAACACAATGGTGGGGGGAGGGGTGGGGGGAGGGGGTTTTACGGGAGAACAATTACAATTTCCTGAGGGAGCAGAGGGCCCCCCCCTGGAGTTTGGGGTCCCAAACGGGCTGGGGTTTTATTCCCAATCCAAAAATCATATTTTTGCGGGTTTAAACTCTGTTACAAAAGGGTCAGGGACAGGCATGATCTACAGGGGGTGCAGGGGCTGCAGTTTAATAACATCATGTTTTTTGTAATGCTTTTATTTTAATACAGATTTCCCCTTTGTGAGTTTTGTGTCTGTTTTTTTTTTGTTCCCTTTTAATTTCCCAGGGTTAGTAATGGAGGTTTGGGTTTCAAAACCCCTTTCCCATTACTATCGTTGGGTTTGGGTGTCGTCAGTTCCCAGGATGAACAATTAAAAGGGGTTGTAAATATTACACCAGTACCCAACGCACCAGAGGTACTGGGAACAGTCAGGTTACCTTTCGGGAACGGGGCCCCCATAATGTGAGGGTCCATTTTGGGGTGGTGCGGCGGGTTTTTTTAGATGTGGGCCCAAAGTATCTAGGGAAACCCCCCCAAATTTCTGTTATTTAAGGCTGCACTTTTAAATTTTTACCTTGGTGGTTTGGAAAATAGGGGGGGGGGACCCCACGTCTTTTATCTTTTTTCATTTAAATTTCAAAATATTTATTTTTGAGAATAAAAAAATGATACTCGGGTAATCTTTTACAGTGGATGCCTATGTTTACTAAAAGTGAAAAAAAGGGGCCCCCAAAGTTAAAGGAAATTAATGGATGTTTATGACAGAAAGGATTTATTACTTATTTTTCATTCCCGGCCCCGGGCCCCCCTTTACTGACGGCGGGCACCGTAACAGTCGCTTTGGCTGCTACGAGGGTATTTCCCCAAAATCCCTACAGATATTTGTATTACCCCCCCCCAAAATGGGCATTGGGCCCAAAAAGTGAACCAAAATTTTTTTTAACAAATACAATGTGTGGAGAACTGGGGATCTGCAAATTGTTTTTTTTCTTGGGGGGGGAATGTAGGATTTCTTCAGCCAGTCCTCTTTTGTCTTCCCGGCATGCTTTTTTGCCTGAATAGAATTAAAATTTATTTTGGCTAAGCTGATTAGCCTTCATCATGAAATCTGGTGTGATAACTTGTTTAAAGGGTTTGTGCTACCATCTGTCCCCTGTCCACAGTATCTAATACCACTACATTCACTGTCGATGGGATTGACATGAGTCATTCTATTAATTGCTCAGGGTTCCAGCAGTCAATTCTCCAGCATCTCCAGGGATGTGCTATCACCTCTTGATTAGTAGAATTCTACCCTCTGAGACCTCAATTAACCTAAGAATGAGGGGGAAACAATGCTGGTAAAGCACTGCACTATTTTCAAAGTTTTCTCTGCACAGTGGCACTACCAGGCACCAAGTTATGCAGGGATCTCCACCCAGCCCTATTAACTTAATTGGAGTTGTACTGTAGTTCCATGCAAAGTGGAAAATAACGGTGCTAATGTGTTTATAAAAGCAGAAAAGGAATGTCAGTGCTATAGTAGAGATACTGTCCCTTTTATTTTCAGAATTGGTAGAGGTCTCAGAGCTCAGACCCCTCTGATCACAGACTAATGACATATCCAGCGACATGCCATCATTTTACAAGATGGGAATTTATTAACCACTTGCCAACCACCCTTTGTCTATAAACATTCTGACAGTCAGCAAAGAGATCTGCAAGGATATTCCAGAACATCTGCAAAAAAGGAGAGCAACAGCCAGACTCTCCAGGAGAAGTAGGCACTTCCAATTACTTTGACATAGGCATCTAATCAGCTTCCCTGTTTACAGCCCAGCCACAACCCTTAAAGGGGATACATCGCTTCCTTAGTACTGGCTGATCGTTACTGCTCTTCAGCTTCTCAATCTCGGAAAATGATCAGGGACGTTTCTTCACCTTCCCAGTCTTGGGGTGACGTCATCCCCCGTTCACTTGTGCATGACTGGCTCCCCAATGCCACCATCTGTGTTCCAATGTCACTGGTGCTTGTCTTTCCCTATGCAGTCTTATTTGTGAAATGAGCTGTATAATTACCACAGGCTTGCATTCAATCTAGACTATGGCTGAGGCATTCTATGAAACTATTCTCCTCTCACAGATGAGATGACTCTTATAGAACGGCACAGATGCTCGCTTTCTATGCAGTGATGAGAGTTTAGCACCGGGACAAAAACTGTTATGTTTTCTCTTTTTGTTAGAATCTGTTTACAGTCTGTTTCTGCTGGGTGGTGGAGAGAGAAAATGCTTACGGCTCCTAACTCTGAGTTCAGCAGGGATCGACCACAATTGTGCTATTTCCTTGATTGTGTAAGGCCTTCGGTTGAAATTCTGTTTCATTGCTTTTTATAAAGTGAAAATGTGATGGTCCCTTACTCTGAGTGAGGAGACACAGCTCCGTGAATTCAACCGGGGGGCTGTACAGAATGTAAATTAAGCTTCTCAGCTATGTGAAATGCAAGGAGGAGGGATATATCCGGAGGGGATTCGACCAGGACTGGATGATCAGTGTAACACAAAAACACAAGAGATAAGAATACTGTGAATACCAAGACAGCTTTGCTAATGACATCCAATTGCAAAAGTGTGCCTTTGTTTTACTGTCCCTTATTCTGAAGACCTATTTATTTGAATATTATAAAACCCTTTAAGGCTTTTGCTTCCCCATCCTGACAGCTGCATTGAATTCATAGGGGTAGCAAAACCTAAAATAGTGCTGGGTCCACTATCACACTGTTTTAATCAGACACTGCCCCCCCAGTCACTATGGTGAGTAGGTATTGGTATTTTCCTTGTAACTGGGTTAACATGTCAGCTCCAGTCATAACAGTAATGGAGCAATAAAAAAACGTTATATAAAAATGCTCCTCCCCCATAGGTGTTTATTAGACTTATAGGAGGATAATAGTGACAAAATGAAAATAAATTGAGAAGTAATAATAGAAATGAGATCAAAACTTCGTATAAGTAAAGCTGCATCGGACCCCACAAATGATAACCAAAAATGACCTAAAAATATGTAGGACATATATAAAGGGGATTATCCTGAACAGACCTTTCTAACTCTAAAATAAAAGAAATAAAACGTTATGTATCACAGAAAAAAGGTGGAAAATGTATTTGAATAATCAAGCATGAGAAAGGCTTAAAAGCTTTCAAACCTTCAGGTGCCAAAAAAATAAAGTGTAAATGTTCCTGGATAGGAATGGGTGAAAAAACCTTGTCAGAATGTGGTTATTCACAACCCAGTTGTCACATGAAAAGAACTAATTCCTGCAATTGTGCACAGCACAGAGTAGGAGTTCATACTTTCAAAATTTGAGGGCTTTTTTAAAGATTTTATCCTACTTGACCTCACCCCATAATGAGTAAATCTTCATGCTAATTATCCCACAATTTCTTTCTTTCTCTTTCTAGAACACTATGTATGAACGAGTAGACTGCCTGTCCAAGGACAGTGACTGTAATAGATAATGCATTCGGAGTTCTAGTTCCAGGACAACAGCTACAATCTAAAGATCCATGCTTGTGGTACAGCGCTTTACTGTAGGTGCTGACTGCAGCAGGAAAAAACTGTAACGAATCCGAGAGCCCAACCACTCCCCTCCCCCTTTGCACTAGGATGTTGTACATTCCAGTACAAAGCTTCGGTGTGGACGATGAATGCAGCAGAAGCAGCCAGCCACAGGTTGGTGATGCAAGAGCAGCTGAGCCAAACACCCAACTTAGGGCCACAAAACTGTTAGGTCTAATACTCACTTTGTGCCCCTGAAACCCTCAGAGACCCCCGTAATTTCTTTTTACTACTCTGGAAAAATGATTAGCTGCTATGGGAAATAAAGTGAGATTTTTGACTAAAAGTTTTCATACATGGGCCCCAGGTTTGGAGGACGCAGAATATTGGCCCTAAAAGAACCCCAAAAAAAGAGGGTTTATGTAAAAAATGCCCCCAAAATTGGGATTTTATAGGCATTCCTGGGAAGTTCCTAGTCGTTATGGTGATGTTTCCGGGCTGTCCAGGAGGTCTCACCGGTGATCTGGGGACATTCCCAGGTGGTCTGGGGCATTCCTGGGACATACTGGCCTCCATCTCCTGCCAAGTGGTGCAGGTCTGGTATAGTAGGGGCCACTTTCTGCTACACAGCTGAGTGCAGAGCACACTGGAGTGAGTTTGGATGAGTTAGCTTCATTCTCATCCCCCCGCTTGGTTCCGCCCACATAATGCTGTACAATCCTGTACAGCATTTCAAGGTCAAACACAGGATTTTCTAACTAAGGCCTCATATAAAATGTTTTGGCTCAGTTACAGGTATCGGTTGAGATACCTTTGTCATATTAGTCCTAAAGATACTGAGACAGAACCACAGGAAACTAAGGTCAGAGAAAAAAAAAATCCATTGTTCCTATTGCTGATTTCCCCTGTAGCTTATATATGAGACTCACTTACAAGGGGAATACAGCACTGACTGCAAAGCTGATCTGGGTCTGACAGCTGGCTCTCAACTCATGCAGCTTCAAAATTTACCACATGCCCCACTCCTCTCTCACATATAGACTGCTGCATATATTTCACCTAATTACGGCTGCTGCGGCCCTCTCGCTAACCTCCATGCTCCTGTACTCACAGACCCCCATCCTTGCATACACAGCTCCTCCTCTGTAGTGTTGTATAATTCTAGATAAAAGACCTGTGGTGACATCTCTCAGGTTCTTTCAGGGCAGGCGGGGATGCTTGGCTTCTTTTAATTTTGATCAATTTGCACAAAATTCTGACAAAATATAGAATAATTTCTTCTGCCCCCTGCTCTCCTCTCTCTCTTCCCTACAAGCTTCTCATCTGTGTATATATACAGTGTCATGTAAGTCATCCAAACAGTCAGGGTATGTTCACATGACGTAATTTTACACTTATTTTGGGGCATATTTATGCAGAAAAACTCCTCAAATTAAAACTCAAACAATGTTTTATGCAGCTCTGATTGATTCCAATGTAAGATATGAGTCTTCATTCACATGACATATAAGTCAGGGGCGCGCCGTACCAGCACCCATCTCCTAGGGGAGGCGCGGCATTACCCATCACGCTGGGCGCAGCAATAGCGCGCCAGGATGTTCAGGGAGAGGAGCAGGGAGGGACAGAAGTCAGGGGAGGTCATATATTGACCTCACTTTTCCGCCCAGAGCAGACGGCGCAGCACGTGGCAGCAGTCCCGCCCACCTGCCCTAAGATTCGTAGATAGTTTTCCTTTAGTTTGGCTCAGGGGTTTGATTGATTGATGGTTTGTTGGGTATGGTTTGGTTTGTAAGGTTGCATGTGTCCTGTATTTGATGGTTGTCATAGGAGCCTTTGGCGGCTATTTTGTCATAGTAGCCTTTGATGGCTATTTTGACTCCATCTGGCAAAGGTGGGCTTTTTCAGGCTGGTCTCTCTGGAGAGCAAAATGGTTGAGCCAGCAGGGATGGCTTTTGGTGCCTCCGAGCCAGTGGAGTATGGTTGGGGGTAATGGTGTTTTTTCCCTTAGGAGATTTGGTCACCAGGTCTGTAGTGGCAGAGCAACTGCAAGTAGTCACCTGTTTCTGCCACTAGGCGGATTTAGACTGGAGTCATACAAGCAACACACCACCAAAGCTATCTGGCCTTGGTGGGATAGGAGCCAGCCATATGTATTGTCAGCCACACTAATTGGTTGGCAGTCGTCTATTTTGCGACAGTTCAGATTGACCAACAGCGGGACACCGCACACCAGCAACTCTAGGGTTCTTGCTGGCACCTCCTTTGGCTGGACCTCAGCAGTTGCTCTCCGTCGTTGAAGCTGGTTGCCCTTCTTAACGGCTATATCCATGGACCTCTGCCACTCTCGCGGTTCCAGAGGTAACTCATGCTAGTGAGGGATACACGATTTGGCTTTCTTCTGGTAACACCGCCCTGGCCTTGTTGCCCCAATCTTCTGTACCGACCCTCTGGGGGGCTGTTGAGCTGTCTTGTTTTGGAGAGCTGCTGTATATGAAATGATGGCCCAGGCCTGATGCTGCTGGGAATTAAAGGGCATCTTGTCCATATCCTCCTTCAGCAGTGCACTTGCCTTCCAAAATACTTGATCAGTTCTACCGTGACTAAAAAAAAAAAATGTTTTTTTTTTCTTCAGGCAGCACAACAGTCTCTTTTTTTCCCCTCTGCCTCAGTTTTTGCATTGCGCCAAGTTTGCCACACTTCTTGCGCCACACTTACCCAGTCTGTGCCAACTACGCCCGCATCCTCGACCAGTTGTAGGGACACACTCATGTTCAGCCGCCATCTTGGGTCGTCCCATGGGGTATTCCGCTCTTGGACTGCCATCCTTTGATAGAATCGTTGGCACTTCAACACAGGGCACTTTGACACCAGGTTTTCTTTAAGTCTGGCCTCCACCAGCTTTATTCTTTAGCACAGTACACGGTATACAGAAATAAATTAAAACAAAACTCTGGCCATCTAGGCCACTTACGCACTGCAGCTGATTCCTCTCTTATATGGGGCTCGGACGTAGTGTCCAGTTCAGAACAGTCTATTTCTCCAGCCTCACGGTTAGCTTCAAGGAGGTCAGTCACCTAGTAGCCTCTGGGGCAAGAGCTTCTCCTCACCTCTTCCATTGCTCCACTTCAAGGAAGCGAACCACAGACCTATCCACAACCTGGCCTGGAACACGGGGAGTAGACACCCACCGTACACGTTGTCTACTCCCAATAAGAGACGACCCAGAATAACCAAAATAAACGTCTGCCAACCACTCAGTGTGGCTGACAATACATATGGCTGGCTCCTATCCCACCAAGGCCAGGTACCCTTGGGGGCATGTTGCTTGTTTGACTTCTGTCTAACTCCACCTGGTGGCAGAAACAGATGACTACCTGAAGTTTATATGGAAAGTTATTTATGTTGCATTTTGTTAATAAAAAGGCTGCTGTGGCCAATTCAATCCAGTCGGTTGTCAGTGTCATTATTTTGGGTGGGCTTCGAGCAGATGGAGGGTGGTGTAGTAGGGGTTATGTAAGCTTGAGAAGCAATCAATCAGTGTATCTTAGGGTCATGCTTGCGACGTGGATTTTGGGACAATTTCACTCATGTAAATGTAAGTGCTTTGTCAATTCTTGAGAAGTGCTGCCTCCGCTGAGGAGATCGGCCGGGAGGTGTCCGGAGCTGCAGGAGCCTGGTGAGGTAAGTGGATTTTATTATTTTATTTTTATTAGCTTTAGGAGGGCTCTGCCTGGCAACAATTGGGGCACTACCTGGCAACAGAGGGGGCACTACCTGGCAACAGAGGGGGCATCTACCTGGCAACAGAGGGGGCACTACCTGGCAACAGAGGGAGCATTTACCTGGCAACAGAGGGGGCACTACCTGGCAACAATGGGGCACTACCTGGCAACAGTGGGGGCACTACATGGCAACAGAGGGGGCACTACCTGGCAACAATGGGGCACTACCTGGCAACAGAGGGGGCACTACCTGGCAACAGAGGGGGCACTACCTGGCAACAAAATTGGGGGCACCTACCTGGCAACAAAGGGGGGCTCCTACCTGGCTACAAAGGGGGCACATACCTGGCTACAGAGGGGGCATCTACTTGGCTACAAGGGGGCATCCACCTGCCTGTAAGGGGCACTACCTGCTTATGGGGGGTTACTACCTGGCTATAAGGGCATCTACCTGGCTTTCTTCCAAAGCCGTTATGCAGTTAGGTGGAGTGGGTGTGGCTTTTTGAAGGGGCATGGCATACCGAGAAGATGGGCGTGTCCATGCAAATTTTTGCCACGGCGCGCTACGCGCGCCGCCCACTAAAGTCTCCTGCTTTTTCATTTTCAAAAGTTGGCAACTATGGTGTAAGATCATGAATAAATGATAAAAATGAGGAATAAGAGTTTCCTCTAAGGATATATTCACAAAGAGACAAATTATGTAGACTTGACACAAACTATGACTACATCAAAGCAACAATTTGTATACTTATATGTGGTTTTGTTACAGAGCGATTGTCTGAGGACTAAATGGAACTCTGCTGCCTTACTCCTACTTTTGTTTAACCCCTTCACGACCTTGGGCGTATCCATACGTCCAGGTCGTTTGGGGGTTCACGCACCTGGACATATGGATACGTCCTGAGGATCGCGCAAACTCTAAAGCAGAGTTCGCGCGATCGGCGCGGGGTGTCAGCTGTATATTACAGCTGACATCCCGCAGCGTCGGCCCCGACCCCGGATCGCTCCGAGGGGGGGCGGTTAACCCCTTAATTATCGCGACCATCGGGTCGCAGTAACTAAGAGAGTCGCAGGAGGAGATCGCTCTTCCTGCGGCTCTGTCGGCGGCAGCAGCGCACGGATCGCACGATCCATGCAGCTCCTGCCTTCCTACAGACAGCCCGGAGGGCATAGAATGCCTTCCGGGTTGTCTGTGACATCACGATGCCCGGCCGTGCCCAGTGGGCATGTCCCGGCATCGTGACTGACAGTTACCATAGGAACCAGTCATAGCAACAAGCTATGTACTGATTCCTATTGAATGAGAGATCTAAAGATCTCTCATTCAAATCCCCTATGGGGAAATGTAAAAAAATAACGTGAAAAAGTGAAAAAAAGTAAAAAAAGTGAAAAACAAGTAAAACACAAACACGAAAAATAAAATAAAAATACGTACACCGCCCTTTTCCCCTTTACAAACGCCAATCGCCCCAAAAAAGATCAAAAATAAATAAAGTACCCATATTTGTTATTGCCGCGTGCGTAACGACCTTCCCTATAAATCTGTCATGTTTATTAACCCCTACGGTAAACGCCTTAAAAAAAAAAAAAAAAAACAATCACAGATTAAGATTATTGTTCATCCCGCAGCACATAAAATGGAATACAAGCGTCAAAAACTCCTAGTAAAGCCAAATTAGTACCAATTATAACGTCAGTTCATCCCGCAAAAAAAAGTCCTTATACAGCTCTGTATACGGAAAAATAAAAAAATGTATAGCTCTCAGAAGATAGCGATGCATAAATATTGTTTTACACACTAAAAACACTTTTCTTTTTTTTTTAAAGTGCTTCAACATAAAAAAGTATATAAATACGGTATCGCTGTAATCGTAGCGACCCAAGGAGTAAAGCTAACTTATCACGGATACTGCACGGTGAGCCCTGTTAAAATAAAAATAAAAAACACTACTAGGATTGCAGTATTTTCTTCACCCTGGCCTCCAAAAAATGGATTTAAAAGCGATCTTGTCCCCCCAAAAATGATACTAATAAGAACGTCAACTCATCTCACAAAAAACAAAGTCCCAGCTCCAAGCACAGAAAAATTTAAATAGCTTATAGGCGATGCAAAAACGAATTTTCTGGTTGATAAAAGTGTTTTTATTGTATAAAAGCAGTAAAACATAAAACAATATACAAATGGGTATCGTGTGTAATCGTATTGACCTGCTGAGTAAAGCTGCCATGTCATATAATCCGTACAGTGATCGCTATAAAAAATAAAAATAAAAAACACTACCAAGTTTGCTGTTTTTTGTTCAAAACATCTCACAAAAAACCTTAAAAAAAAAGTAAACATAGATCATAAAAACCCCTTAATGGTCCCAAAAAAAACTTCAATCACCCGCAAAAAAAAAGCCATACACACTTGCAAAAGCAAAAATAAAAAGTTAGGCTGTCAAATAGGACAACATAAAAGCAATTTTTTTATAGGTATTTCTCTGTGTAAAAGAAAAAAGACAAAAAAAAACAATAAAAATCTTATCATTTGAAATTGTACCGCCCCCCATGTAAATTTTAACATCATTTACACGCCGGGTGCTTAAAATTGAAACCAAAAAAAATGAAACTGCGTTTTCCCCCCCTTTTCATTGCCCAATCAAAAAAAAATAGGAACATGTGTCCCTAAAATGCAGAATACATCCCTAGATGAGATCCCTGTGGGTTGAATCCAAAATGGGGCGACTTCTGGAAAGGGTTTCCCCTGTTTGCTACTTTGGGGGTTTAAAAATGCGACAGGCCCCAAAAATCTGCTTCCCAAAACCCAAATAGGCTCCCCCCTTATACCCCTGCCATGGCCCAAACAGCATTTACACCCCATGTAGGGTATTGCGAATTGGAAAAAATTGCTTAAAAAATTTTAAAGGGTTTTTTTTTCCGGGTTTCCTGTATTATGAAACTTTTTAAGCTAAATTGCAGATTATTAAAAAAAAAATTTTTAATTTTCACACCCTTATGCTAAAAAAAATTTGTGAATCACTGGGGGTTAAACTCAATGCACCCCTGGATATTTTCCTTTAGGGGTGTATTTTCCCAAATATGGCTATTTAGGGGTTTTTTAAGTTTTAGCCCTTGGGGGTGTCCCCCAAACCTGAAATGGCCCAAAAATAAAATCGTATTGAAAAGGGGGACCCAGAGTCCAGTAGGTGTCCTCTTTCTGGGGCTTTTGGGTTTAGCCAAATAATGCAAAGGGCCCCATTGGGGTATCTAAAAACGGAGACCGGGGAATTGTATTAAGTTGCATTTACCTGGGCCCTTTTCCGTATTCCCGTGAATAAAGGGTAAATATTGAAAATCGAAAAAAAATGAAATTTTAATTTCACCTCCACTTTGTTTATTTCTGTAAATTCTAAAAAGGGGTTATCAAATTTCCCAAAAGTTTGTAAAAAGTTAAGGGGTCAGTTTTTCAGATGGGTTCATTATGGGGGGATTAACATGCAGGCCCCTCAACCGTCAGAAAATGGAGTGGGCCCTAAAAAAAAGTATTGCAAATTTTCTTTAAAATTGAGAAAAAACTACTAAATTTCAAGCCCCAATGTCTAAAAAAAAGACATTTAAAAAAAAAAATGCCCCCATAGTGAAAAAAGGAGTGCTTTATAAACTATTTTGTTGAATAATATCTGTCTTGCCCAGAAATTTTGCAAATTTCAAAATCGCAAATTTTTTTCCCAAAATTTTTATGAAATTTTGATTTTTTCACAAAACAAAAAGGGTTGTATGGGTAAAAATTTTTTTACTAATTAAAACACAATGTTCACGAAAAAAATTCTAACTGGGGTAGGGAAAAGTGTCAAAAATTATTCTCACATAAAGTGACAATGTCAATTTTAAAAAAGGTTTGTCAGGAAGGTCAAAAAGGCTGGGCCTTAAGGGTTAAAGCTAATTTGAAGCTGTTGGGCCGATGCAACATCTTTTAAAAAGTTCCCAACTTCATTTCAATTTTGTTCTTTGTGACGAGGACCTCAGGCCCCATCGGTCCAAAATAATATGGTTTTATCTTTAAAAGAACGGGTTTTTTTCCCAAGGCTCCAAGGTAGTTTAAGGGAGCTACTTCACACTTTTTTTACCTACACTCTGCTTCCCCTGCACCCCAAATTTCGTAGCAGACCCATCACTTTTCCCCAAAGTTTTTTTTTACCAATAGTGATTTTAGGAAACTCTTGGGTCAGTATTTAAAAAATTTGGGGGAAAAGACATGACTGCCAAGTATAAATACTGATTCTTAGCGACCTGACCTAACATGGGTACATTATTAAAAACCTGAAAATACAGGATGTCTTAAAGGGATGTCTCCCCCTCGTTTCACAGAACCAAAAACCCGCATCATTCATGCATTTTGTTTTCTGGGCAGGTGTGGTGATTCAATGGCAGTGATTAGCATATCAGCTCATATTCAAAAGGCCTGCTAATTTTCTGGACATGAGGGTGGAGATGTTTATCTTTTAAATCCAGAGAAGCTTCAGAGCGAAAGAAAAAAAAGTAAAATTTGTTACTTTGTTGTTAGACAAAAACAAATTAAATTAAGCTGCAGGCAATTTGTGGTTGACTCGTGTGAGACACCCCGTTATAATAAGACAAACCGCAAAGGAGAGGAGTGCACAGCAGGTCGGTAACCTAAGAAAACCAGTGCACCCGAGTGAAAATTTTTTTCCCTCAACTAAGAAAAATAAACAAAGCATTCTATATAGAAAACGTCTTCATTTACTATTCCCTACATGTTAAAAGCTAATCTTTGTAGTGAAACAACCCCTTTAATTATCTGGTGATATCTGACACCTGCATTTGGACTCCACCTTCCAGAAATCTGACATATTATATGTAGACTAAAGGCTAATCCTACAACGTCTGCTGCTGCGAGTACAAAGTGGCAAATCTGTCGGTACGGGGAAAAAAGAACTAAAACCACAGTTTGGCAGAAGAATCTTGTTAAAGTGAAATCCCAAATAGTTAACAATAAATGTAGATTGAAAATATATTTTTACTCAGTTTTGAAGCCCCAGTGTGAATCCTAAGTGGCTGCTGAATTGCTTTTCAAAAATTTTAATAAGTTAGGATTAGTGAGGTATATGCTGGCTGAAAGAATCCTGCCACAAAAATCAATGTTAAAATAAGTGGAATTTTTATTAAGCATTTTATAAGTTCATAGGAGAATACCCTTGGAAACAGCAATAAAAAGGTAACATTCTCGCAGAGAAACAATTTTATGAGCTTTATGTTGCTGCTGCATGACAAAGAGCATGGAAGAAAGGCTAACAGCCTGTTACAGTCAAGTGCATATACAATGTATTAAGACACAAAAGTACTTAAAGCAGGTTCTTTACCAAGCTGCTGTACGTAACAGTATGTTGTATAATAAATTACATTTTATAATAACAATAGAGTCCTAGCAGAATGAAGGTAATGATAAATTGTACAGATGTACAATTGTTAAATATAATTATAGTAAAGATGCTATTGTATGTTCAGTTTGTTCAGAGCTTGACATTAATGACACTATGGATTATAGCAGCCTGCGTGCTCATTCAATACAAACTCAGCAAGACATTGGTTGATTCCTTAATATTTAATACAAAGCGGATTAAAACACTCCAGAGCTTACCCCTATTGCTTCATGGAATATTTTCTATTTTTTTTTAGCTTCCACAATAAGATCACTGCAGATACAAATTGCTCTAAGCATTGGTTTACAGATAAGTACATTGGTCCCTCAAGTAACAATATTAACCGTTTCCCGCCACATGGTCATAATAATATGGCCTTAAGCATTTTTTTCCTCCTCACCTTCTAAGAGCCATAACTTTTTTATTTTGAATCTTGGATAGACATATGACAGCTTTTATTTCTCAGGACAAGATGTGATTTCTAATGGTGCCATTCACTGTACCATAGAATATACTGTGAAACCGCAACAAGAGGTGAAACGTAAAGCAAAACTTATTTGTGCCACGTTTGCGGTGGGTTTGTTTTCAGGGCTTTCACTCTTAGGTATAATTGATGTATTGTCTGTATTATGCAGGTTAATACAATTCCGGCAATACCAAATATGTAAGGTTTTCGTTATGTTTTAGTATCGTAAAAAAAAATCAAAACATTTTCTATTTTTTAAAATCTACACTGTTGCACCATCTACTGCAACCAATAATTATTTTGAACTTCCACCTATGGCCCTATATTTTTTTTCTTCTACAGCAGTGTTCCTCCCAAGTCCAGTCCTCAAGGCCCACCAACCGGTCATGTTTTCAGGATATCCCACAGAATGCACTGACAATAATTAAATCACCTGTGCAATATAGAGGAAATCCTGAAAACATGACCTGTTGGTGGGTCTTGAGGTCTAGGGTTGGGACCGCTGTTCTACAGTGTTCAGGGGATAAATGATGTTATATTTTAATAGATCAGACTTTTATTTACATGTAATATTGAGTACCTCCAGGGTACTTAACTACTAGGAAACGCGATCTTTAGTACACCCTCCTGAATTGTATAAACAATGCAAAAGGGTGTACAAAGATATAGGTTCTACCACTTCCTATCTAGGGCAGTATTTGTCAGAATTGCATACATGGTGGTGGTGGAGCTGCCATGTTAACCAGTTGGCACCCTACGATCTCGCTGCAGGGGTGCCGGAGTAAGAAACGATGCTCATACATCGAATGTCAGTTAGGGGTTAATTGGTTGCTTGTTGACCTTTGTAAGTTGAAAGCATTGTAACCTAATACCAAAATTAAAGGGAAATTAGAAAATAGTTTTGAAACCCCTGAAATTTTATCCCCCAAATAATACAAAATTTGAAGAAAATGAAGCAGATAACTAAATCAGATAAAGCGAAGCCCTACATACAACAGTCAGAAAGAACTACTTAAAGCATCACTTTTTATGTTGAGCATCTTTGGGGTCCTGAAAAATAGAAGTATGCCACCCTCACCTAATATTCAGATGAGCCGCTTATCCTGGAACGTGTAAAGGGCAGTTCTGGACATGTATTCTAATGAAGAGAAGCAATACGAGACCGCCAATAACTGAATGCACTTCACTAATACAATTGTTTTACTAGTTAAATGTCCTTCTTGATTGGTTGGATCTTTCAGTCAATCACACATGCTGCAGATTGGCAACGAATTTTGCGTTAATATGCATTAGTGTTCACTAAGATTTGGAACAATGTCAAATTTAACTTAAATCTACGAGATTCGATTTGGGCCAGCCTTAACTGAATTTTGATAAAAATTTACCCTGACTCAAATCCTTTATATCACAAAAGATTATGGGAAAGGAGCTGAGAAGCTCAAGCGCCCTCTATTGGATGTAACAAATCCTCAATTTTCTTTTGACCCACTGAGTCTTGAGAAAGCAAAAGGGATATTAGTCAAGCCAGTATCACTCATCTGCATACAGCGCTGTTTCGGAGTTTTTGCCCCTCATCAGTGTAGAGCAGAGCGATACTGGCTGGCTGGGTGGGAGGCAATGAGTGGCACAGAAAGGGGAACAACTCTCCTTAGGGAGAGCACCATATAATAGAGGGTGCTTGAGCTTCTCAGCTCCTTTCCCATAATGCTTTGTGATATGCAGATGCTTAGTAGAGGGCAAAAAGGCAATTCAAAATTTATAAAAACTGTATGGTCCTTACAAAAAGGGGGAGAAGAAAGAAGAAAATTTAAAATGTGCTATAAGTGTTATTAAAGGAGGATTTTTAAAAGAGAATAATAGAGATAAAAGGAATTTTTTAAATTAGTGAAAAAAATTTAGAGAGTTAGGGTTAGAGCAAAAAAGTTTGCCTCTTTTTTCCCCCTGTTTTCTTGTTTTCTCCTTTTTTCCCTCCTCAGTAATTTTCCCTGTTTCCTTTTAGTGTCGGGTTTGAAGTTTTGCAGAGAAGCTTCCCCCTGAAGGATTCTTTGATAAAGTTATTTGTTCTGAAAAGTTCTCCCAGTTTTGGTTTTCCAAAAGCTTTTTCAGGGTAAAAAATTTCTTAATGGGACAGTACAGTATGCTTGGTGCATTGGACCTCTGGGATACACATTGAACTGTATGTACCTTTGCATGGGCATAACTTCCCATTTTAAACCTTTAGAAAACTGTATGGACCCCAGGGGTTTAAAGGGGCCCACCACTAAAAACAAAAATTTTTTCCTTTTTAAAAGGGAACAAGTAGTTGGTGAGTTTCTGTTCTCCAGCACTACAATTTGCGTTTCCTGGTATATAACGTTTTTATTTTCCCTTTTCATTTTGGCAAATTTTATGTGTGTTTTAGTTTTTGTTTTAAAAGGTGGGGATCCCCAAATCTCTTTTTTTGCTATGGTGGCCTTATGAATTTTGAAAATGTACCTGTGCTTCTCTTGCGGGCAAAAAAAGGGCAAGTATTAGTTTGGGGCCAATGCGGCAGGGTGAGTTTGGGAATTCTGTAAAAGTAGCGCAGCAAGGACTAAAAAAAATAAATGGGGTTGTTTCTTTAGGGCCACCAAGGATTGAGGGCCTCACTTTTATGATTTTGCACAGTAGTAGGTTCCCTTTCCCCCAATTTTCCCCAAAACCCTTTGTGTTAAAAGTTAGATTTAGGGCAGATTCCCACCCCCCAGTTTGACTATTTTGTTGAACCCTTTTAAAAATCTTTTACTACTGTTTCTTCCTTGAAATTTAGTAAAAATTAAACTTTTAATTTTACCCGAGGTGCTGTTTTCCAAATTTTTCACATTTGAAAATTTTTAAAAAGTAGGTGGTCCAATTTGAATCCAATGTGTGTTTGGGAAAAAATCTCGTATCCCTTATCCCAAGGGATTTGGGAATATGTGAAAAATTTTCCTTTTGGAAAAATCCACCCTTGATATCATTCTGTGCACATAAAAAGTTTTGTGTGGTTGCTTTTTTGCCAGTATTCATGCCCTTTTTATTTTTTGTTCCTAGAATGAAAGAGCCCAAAACCCAAAGGAAATTTTGATATATATTACCCAAATTGGGGCTCCTGGGCTAGGGCAAATTTTATGTCCTAATACTCAGGCCCTACTTTTTTAAAATTTAAAAATGAAAGGGAAAAAAAGGGTTTGGCGGTTTGGGGTTTATAGAAAAAAAAATAGCTCTGTTCAATAAATTTTAAGGGTCTGGGGGAGTTGAAAAACTAAATTTGGGGTTCAAAAAGTTTTTAAATTAGTTGGGTTTTTCTTATTTGTAATATGGTTTTTTTATAATGGGAACTTTTTATTTAATTTTGGTTCCCGGGGGTCGCCCTTTAGGGAATGGGTTTGGGCCCGGGGTTTTTAAATTAAAATTTCTTAAGGGTTAAAATATGGGGGGGGGGAAATTTGGGGAATTTATTGGGGGAATTTTTGGTTTTGGTTCCTCTTTTAAAACTCCTAATTCCTTTATTTTTAAAAAATTATGGGGGCCATTAGGGAGTAAGGGCTATATTAATATTAGGGGGGATTGTTTTAAAAGGGAAAACTTTGAAATACAATTTTAAGGACGGTTGGGAGGGGTTGGGGCCCAAAATGGGTTTTCGTGGAAAAAATTTTCCCCCCTAATTTAAAACCTTTTTTTGGAATTAAAAACCAGGATTTGTAATTTTATATTGGTTTTAAAGGGGTTTTTAAGGAAAAAATTGGGGGCCTTCAAATTTTTGGGGGGGCAATTTTATTTTCAAAAATTCCCCTCCCCCCGGGGTTTTGAAATTTGGGGGAGGAAAAAAAATTTGAATCTGAGTTTAATGTTAAAAATTGGGGGGTTTGGGGGGGGGTTAGGGGTGGGGGGGCCTTTGGGTTTAAATTCCGGGGGGGGAATTTCTTTTTTGGGGGGTTTTATTTGCGGCCCCCCCCAAAGGGTAGACCCCCAATCCCCTCTGGGGGGGAATTGGGAAAAATTTGGGGAATTTGGGGGGTTATTTCCCCCCTGGTTTTCGGGCCCCGTTTTCGGGTTTAAAAATTTCCCCCTTTAAAAAATTTTTCTTAAAAATTTTTAATGTTTCCTTTCAAAAGGGCTCTCTTTTTGGGTTTTTTTGGGAAAAGGAGAAATTTCCCCCCGACCCTTAAAAGGGTTTCTTAACGTTTTTCTGAAAAAAATTTTTCCCCATGGAACCCCAGGGGGTTTTTTTAATTTTTTGGGGGGAGGGGTTAAAAATTTTTAATGGGGCCCCCTTAAATAATTTGAAAGGGGAGGGGTTTTTGGGGGTTTTTTTTTTGGGTTTTGGTTGGTTTTTGTGAATGGGTGGGGGGTTTTGAATGGGTTCAGGGGGGAAAAATAGTAAAGGGGGTCAGTTTTTAAAGAAAGGGGGGTTTTTAATTTTTTAGTTCCATTACTTTTTAGAAATAGGAATGGGTTTTTAAATAAAAATTTTTTTGGTTTTGGGGGGGGTTTATTAAGGGGTGGTGTTTTATAAAAAGTTTTTTGATTAAAGGCTTTTCATTTTAAACCCCTTTTTTTGGGGGGGGTTTTTTTAATTTCAAAATAGGTTTAAAGGGGATTGAAAAACAAAAGGGAGAAAAATTTTTGGGTTTCCCTGCTCTAATTTCTGTAAAGGCATAAATTTTAACCCACTTTTGAAGGGCCCTTTAAAACCCTTTGGGAGCATAATTTTTTTAAACACCCCTGAAAAGGGAAAAATTATTTTGGCCGGATTCTTTAAAGGGGTTTCTCGCTGCATCGATTAAATCTCACCTCATTTCCTGTTTTCTCAGTTAATTTTTTAAATTTTAAGGGGCGGGGTTTTCTGGCTTTTACGGGCCTGAAAGTGACTGATCTGTAGCTATAGCCCCAGTGTGGCAGCCTATCATGAGAAAATTAAAAACAGGTCTGTAGCAAATAAAACCTGAGGAGGTTTCAAAAACCCCCCCCCCCCCCCCCACCCCCCAAAATATCAAAAATATTAAAGGATTTTTGTTTGGAAAATATTGAAAAGGTTACTTATTTTTTGAAAGATTTTAAACCCAAAAAAAAGCAACCCTTGGGATGAGAAACCCCCTTTTTCCCAATTTTAACATTAAAAAGAAAATTGTAACTAGGCCCCCAAAATACAACTGCCTCCTTACCCTTATGGCTTTAAGGATACACACTGAAATTTTACCCCAGAAATACTGTTTTTGGCGTGTACCCTAGGCCTGTAATTTAAAAATTTTTCTTTCGGGATGCTAAATTAATTCGGGGAACCCCTTAGGGCCAAAAAATTTAAAAGGGACTCCAGTCCTATTTTAAAATTTTTTTTCAGACTCCTTACCAGACTGCAGTATAGTCATCAAAACTTCAGACCCGTAAATTATCAAACCAGCATACGAACATTGGCTCCAGGCCTGCAGGGCATTGCTGGGGTCTTTGAAGATCAGCACCACAGGCCCCAGGCACATTTTGTTCTCCTCTAAAAAATAAATAAAAATAAATAAATATAATTTAAGATTTATAACATATGACAGGCCTAGATACAGTACGCAGCAGTACACATTTCTTGGATATACTACTATGAAAATATAGGCCTAACTAATACTTTCAGACCATTACTGCAATACTGTGACTGAATAAAAATCCTGTGCAAAGACCAATCTTATCACCATATAGTGACGATATGATAGTACATACTGGTTTCCACAGGCACTACACAAACAATGTACATATGTAAGAAGCACCAAACAAACATTTAGCATGTTAATGCTTTTAATTGATATAGCAAATTTGTGCTTTCTGCATAATCCGTGTTAATTCTGTAAATAGAGTAGTATACACATAGTATAGGTGCACTATACCATGTCCATAGTGTCTATCACCAGTAAAGATGACAGTTGCTACATCCAAGTAAATAAAGTACAGTTAAAGGAGTTTTCTCACTAGGCTTTTTCACTGACTCACAAGCATTTTGTACTTTTAGCAAGCCATTACGCTGACAGTGAAGGAAATGTTAAAATTACACATAAAACCATCCTTTTCAGTCCTCACAGCACATGTACCTTTTGTTTATTGAAGCTAAACTTGTTAGATATAATAAGTTTGCCTGGAGCTCAGTCTGTCCATGGGATGACACCCCATCCTGATTTCAGCTCTCTCAGCTAATCAGATATCAGACATCTATCTGGTATGCAGGCAACCATGCAAACCTGTGTGCACTCAGGGAGATGATAAAATGTATTTTATCACATGACTAAAGTAAAATCTATTGTAATCTAAATGTATTTAAAAAAAAGTCTTCATTTAACCGTCCCTTTATGTTTAAAGCTAATCTTTGTAGTGAAAAAAAACTTTAATTCAGTAATCTACAGTTTCTGATTGGAGTCATTCACCTATCCTTTAGTTATCCATGTAGCCCAGACCTCCACAAATTTCTTTCAGCCATGATGTGTCACTGCAGAATATGCTGTCTGACATCTTTATTTCCCCTCTTTTTCAGCTTCCTTCATCCTCAGCACTTATGAACAAACTCGCCATCCATAGTGGCCTTTATGGCGATAATGGGCTCCTTTGTACCACGCACAGTAATAACAAAGTCTTTGGAGAACCCTATAGGCTTCACAAAGTAATAGTGTCCCCTTTAGGCCCTGCAAAATGATATTGCTGCTTTATGTGTTCACCCACCTAAAACACATACAACAACAATAATTAATGTTCACCCCCCAACCACCCCACATACACATGCACACACACAGCAACAATGCCCCCTTTAAGCCCCACAAAATAATATTGCTGCTTTTAGTGGCCCCCACACAATAATAGTGTCTCTTTAAGGCCAAAGTGTTCCAGAAGGCACAGTCTATAGGCAGTGTGTTATGGACTTGTACAACAGGATTTTGTAAAACAGCTGTGTCAATGTCCCTTAAACTGATTTTTTGGCATGCTAGGAGGTCACATCAGTGGAGTCATATGAGCTAAGACTCTTGCAGTTTCGCAGAGCAACCATAACAGTCTAAGCTCATTGTTTGGAAAGATCGCAAGTCATGTATGATGTGTTAAATATCAAATATATCTGATATCCCAAGTGCATGTTTGAAGGTAGAATCTGTCAATATTTGTCTGTTGGCTGAAAAATTTCCATTTAAAGAGTTGAAGCAGCACAAGAGGGTTCAAGGAACTAAGTATGTCATACATGAGCAGAAATTAACTCTCCACTTTGTCTTCATAAAAATATGTCAACAGAGAAATAATTTATTGGTAACAGTGAGTTATGTTTAGCCACTTAGACAACTGACATTATTTATGGTATGGTACCATTTAAAATGTTCTAAAAAATTAAGATGTGCCCTATGTTCAGCTCAGACCAAAATTAATGCTGCTTCATCTTCACACAGTTTGACTTTGTAAAGCTGATGGATGGGAAGCACTTGAAGAAGCAAGAACCGAAAAATTTAGAAAACCTACAACATGCACCTCGAAGTATCTTTCTGCCGTCTTTACAAGAAACAGGTTTCATTGAATACATGGATCAAGGTGCCTGGCATTTAGCTTTTTACAATGATGGCAAGAAGACGGAGCAAGTAATAGTATTAACAACAGCAATTGGTAGGTGTTCTCTGCATATTTCTTCAGTAAACAATGGTTGGCATTCTAAGAAAATAAAAGCCAGGAAAAGATACACCAATGGTGCCATAGGATGCATAAAATCATGAGCTTATTTAAAAAATCTATATATTTGCATGGTAGCCACTAGTGTTGAGCGATTTTTATCCACAAAGTTGAAATCGGCAAGGTTTTTATGGTGAACGAAATTTCCAGATCATGCGATAATTAAGGTTAAAATCTGTGCATCATCTATTAAGATCGCGCCTTTTTCGGCGCTTCCTGTAATTTTGGCGGCCAGCAAATCAGATTACAGAATATAGCATGGTGAGATGTGTGTGCAGCATCATGATTGGGATGTGTATGGTGGTGATTGGCTGGAAAAATCACATGACCTCGTTTTACATAGAACAGCGTTTCCTGTTTCAGCCTCAGTGTCTCTCAGCGTCTCATAGGGATAGGACCTGCGCTCTGCCTGTGGCCAACAGCTCAACGAAATTAGTCTAATTTCTGCACAGAGAAACCTCTACTATTAGCTGTGATCCTTCCAATTTAGTTATATTAGAGATTTGAAGATTTTATGTAGTTAGCTAGAGAATTTTAAAGCAGCATCTACCGCATGAAAAATTCACGGCGGGGGAGCAGGGGGGGGGGGGCGGCGGGCGAACACAGACAAGCTCTATCTATAAAGAACACTGGATAAAGTTCACCAAGACTTAGTGTAGACATTGTAGTGGAATATCTTTATTATTAACAGTTTGCTATTGAAATATTTCATGGATATTGGGCAGCCTGAACCTATATTGGATAACACATCATTCTAGTAACTGCAGGTCTCTTTGTTAGGTGCAAAACTCCACTTTTATTATCAGTATACATTTCAGATATGTGTTCATTTTAATTTTACCCATTACACCTGTGACTGTTGATATATCCACCTTGCAGTTAAATTACAATCCAGCAATCTTGTAGTCAGCACAGGTTGTTTTTTTTGCCAAAAATACCGTGTATCATACGAAAACATAATACAGTTACGTGTTTTTTTGACTTTTGCGCACCCAGCATTGTTCATTGACGCAGCATCCACGTAATCTAAAACAGCAATTCTATATTCACCACAGGTGAATTGAAAGGTGCAAAAAATACCGTTTATTATACCAAAACATAACAGTTACGTGTTTTTTGACTTTTGCACACCCAGCATTGTTCATTGACGCAGCATCCACGTAAATCTTAAAACAGCAATTCTATAAATCACCACAGGTGAATTTAAAGGTGCAAAAAATACCATGTATTATTCGAAAACATAACAGATACGTGTTTTTTGACTTTTGCGCACCCAGCTTTGTTCATTGACACAGCATCCACGTAAATCTTAAAACAGCAATTCTATAGTCACCACAGGTGAATTGAAAGGTGCAAAAAATACCGTGTATTATACGAAAACATAACAGATACGTGTTTTTTGACTTTTGCTCACCAGCTTTGTTCATTGACGCAGCATCCACGTAAATCTTAAAACAACAATTCTATAGTCACCACAGGTGAATTGAAAAAGGTGCAAAAAATACCATGTATTATACGAAAACATAACAGATACGTGTTTTTTGACTTTTGCGCACCCGCTTTGTTCATTGACGCAGCATCCACGTAAATCTTAAAACAGCAATTCTATAGTCACCACAGGTGAATTGAAAGGTTCTGTGACTTTTATAACCTAAGTGTGTTGCCTAAGATGTAGCACGTATCCATTTGACTGTTTGTGGATGTTAATTTCAGCTTCTCCAGCCTTGTTTGGGTGTAATAATGAAGGTTTTTTTGCTCTCCCTAGACTTTAATGGAAATCGCTCATAATCCATGCTCACTATCGAAAAACCTTATCGATAGCGGCCGACTATCGACTATCGCTCGATCTCGATAGCCAACGCAATCGCTCAACACTAGTAGCCACTGTTGATGTACTTTGGATTTTGGTTGATGTCAACTTCATCCCAAATCAAAGTGATTTGACCTTCAAATTTGATAGGTCAACCTTACCAAAGTTGGGAATAGGCTTTGGGTTCTTTTTCAGTTCCACACTGGATTATTTACCATTTTGCAATGTTTCTGGTCTGGCAATGCTTTCAGTAACCATATATATATATAATATAATATTTTATTAAAGCCAGCGGTGTGCTCATCCAGTCTTTGTCATATGCTTGGTAAGCTATCTTCTGAAAATAGTACATTTCAACACGTTCAGAGCTGTCTATCTGTGCAGTTAATCACAATGTTTCAAAGAACCCTTCTTTTTTAACCAGGGTTCTATTGAAAAGTTTCAGGAGAAAGTTTACCAAAGAAGTGTTAAAAACTGCTCGAGTGTACTGCAGGTTTTTCTAACATATTATTTTAAGAAATTTGTATGTGGATATCTATTATGATATTAAGGGCCACATGTATCAAAACTGTCTAGGTCTAATACTTTGTTGCCCATAGCAACCAATCAGAGCGCCCCCTCTCATTTTTCCAGCACACTATTTGAAATGAAAGGGGCGCTCTGATTGGTTGCTGTGGGTAACAAAGTAGCTTTACACCTAGACAGTTTTGATACACGTGGCCTTTATGTTTTCATACATGTGGCCCTAAGTTACTAAACGTGATATATATTTCAAGGAATTATTGTGGCCAAATTTATTAAAGTTTATATTGAATTGAAAGCTATAAAGGAAATAAATTCTGGCTTCTGACCAACACTGCAGTGCGTGACATAGTGTGTGAAATTGATTTGCATCACAGTTTAGAAGAAGACATATCTTGGAGATGAACTTTTTCTTAAAAGTACAAGAAACTGTAGTTGTAGTAAGTCTCTACTTGCTAAAAATGTTGTGCTTTAAAACTAATTATAGTACATAGCTCAGCTAAATTCTAACAGCTACACTCCCTACTCACTACAGACTATATGGCTGCATACGGTATTACAACTTTGGATAGGTTTGCGGACATTTTTCTTAAATCTATATAACCAGTGTTAGAACAGACTGTATTACAACAAACTCTAGTGCAGGATTTGGACAGTTTTTCACTTCAGGACAGAGCATGTTGATAGCAAAGTGGCAAGGAAAAGGCAATTAAGAAAAGTAGACAGACAGCTATAACCCTTAGAAAGATGTGTGGTAGGGAAAAGCACTCCGATGATGAGATATTTCAAAAAAGGTGCAATCAATATTAATGTCCAAAAAAAATTTTTTTTGGATTGATGCACACTAGATTGTATTATTGCAATACAGTAACAATTTTTTATTGAAAAATCACTACAGGCCCATTGAAAACAAATATAAGTGATGATTTTAGGAAATTCAAAAAAGTTGCAAGTCAATATTTGTCCAAATTCAAGGAGACTGTAGCGATTTATTATTCAAAAAACATTGATCACATTTTATTTGAAAATAATCACTACGCTCCATTGAAGTCAAATACAATTACTTTACTAAACCCCATGGCAAGGGTTTGTGGACGGTTTTTCAAACGGTTCGCAGTTTCGCAGACCGTCTGAAAAACCATCCGCAAACGAGCACAACGTGGCTCTATGAAAAACCTGTTCAGTAGTCCCCATTGCACAGGTTTTCCGCCTGAAAAATATTGAACATGTACATTCTTCCGTCCGGTTTTTGGACAACGTAATATATGCATGTCAATGTGAAGGGGGAGGGCTTTTCTCCGCTCATCGCAGAGAAAAGCCGCCCCCTCCCTGCGGCCATGGGAACGGCACTAAAACAGGACAAATACCAGTCGGATAAATGGACTGGTATTTTTCCTCTGCCGTGGGGACATGCCCTTAGAAGTGTAGGTCTGTCCTACAGAGAAATTGCCAAGAAAGCCAACGCGGTAGTCATCACAGTTTCCTATATTATCAAAAGTCACTTGGAAACTGGAGAAAACACTGGTCTGGCAGGCCAAAGGCCACTATAAAATCAGATGACAGGTGATTTAGAGTCAAAAGCTTAAGGATGCTTTTACACAGTGCAGTTTTAGTGCAGTTTTAACTGCGCTCCAATTAAACTATAGATCTCTGCTCTAATCTACAGATACCTCCCCTCACGCAATCTCCGCTCCTCAAAGGACCATCTCCTCTGTTCCCCTCTCATCAGCTCCTCACACAACCGTCTCCAAGACTTCACTCATGCTTCACCCATTCTCTGGAACTCCTTAACCCAAAACATCAGACTCTCCCCAACTTTCACCAGTTTCAAAAGCAACCTGAAAACCCATCTCATCAGGATAGCTTATGACCTACACTAACCCCACCACCAGTACACCGGCCCACAAACATGTCCGCCCCACACCTTCTGTCTCTCCCCTCCATCCTTGTAGATTGTAAGCCCTCGCGGGCAGGGTCCTTTTTCCTCTCTGTATCAGTTACTAGGCATTTTTCGTCACCATTGTATTTGTTCAACATTTGTTATGTATGTAACGCCCCTTGAATGTACAGCGCCCTGGAATCAACAGCGCTCTAAAATAAATAAATAATAATAATAAAATATTAATAACTACATTATTACCAGCAAGCTTCTTTCAGTTACCTAAACTGTTTGTAAAGTGAGTAATCAATCAGTGTGTCTGTAATAAACAAGACTTCAAACACAGTAATTGATTACTTACTTGAAACACTATTCTGAACAATTTAGACAACTTTCTGGTAATAAAGGCAGTTTAATTGGAATGCAGTTAAAACTGCACCAAAACTGTGCTGTGTGAAAGCACCCTAATATCTTCAAGCACAGGTTAAACAGGTTAAATAATGCAGCAATAACTAAACAAGCTTTCATCTCAGCTGTAAATAGAAGACTGCTGTCTGCAGGTTTGACTGATTGAGCATCGGTGCGAAAGCCACTGCTAAGATTGCAAAATGAAAAAGATTGCCGAAGCAAAACAGCACATTTAGTAGACTACAGAATAGTGGAAGAAGGTCTTAAGGAATGATTAATTAAAATTTGAAATCTTTGGTACATGGGTAATGAGTAGGTAATGTAGGTAAAAGGATGAGTAAGTAAAAGGATGGTTCAAGTGTGATGGCCTGGGGCTCTTTTGCTGGATCCAGAGTTGGCAACCTGCATAGAGTTACAGGCTACCACAAAATTTTAATGCGTCACGCAATACTCTCTGGTATATGCTAAGTTGGTCAGGGGTTCATACTATAACAAGCCAATGATTGAAAACATACTTGTAGTTTATGTCAGAACTGCCTCAGAAGACTGGAATTAACTGAATAGAAGAGTGAAAACAAAGCAACCTATAAGTACAACACATTTGTGGAATCTTCTGCACCAATGTTGGGAAGAAATTTCTAAATAGTGTCTAAATGCAATTGTAGAAAGAATGCATCAATTCCGTAAGGCTACTATGTTAGCTAGAGCTGGCTACAGTGAAGGATTAAATATCTAGATATTTGTAGAATCAAAGTAAATACATTATTTTTATTCATCTTAACTTATTTATTGACATAAACTTATTTATTGAGATTGTATTAATGACATTTGAGACATTAATCCAAAGCTGACAATTTTCTTTTACAATAATAGATTTTTATTGAACCAATTTTTTCATAATTAAACATATAACAAAATATGCATAGCCATGAAAGGAAGGTGCACTACAATGTTAATATATGGGTCAAATCTGTAAACAATGAGTCTATTTGTGAACCCTCCATAGTATGACCATTAGCAATAATTCAGACATAAAAGCAAAGTGTATCTTATGACCAAGAGAGGGAGCCAACCAAACTCCCATCCCCATGTGGAGATGAGAATCTAAAAGTCTTCATGGCTGAATGGTCTTGTTAACACATCAACTGTAGCAGAAAAAGAAAAGGAAAAGAAAGAGAAAAAAAAATTGGGGAAGGAGAGGGCTGAAGGGTACAAAATATGCCGCCGGGCTCTTAAGGAGCACAAAGCATAAAGATGAAGGTTAAATAAAGGGAGAAATTTTCTGAAAGGCTACTTGGCGATTGAAGCCCTTTAAAGTTGACAATTTTTAAATGCCCCTATTCTGGCATTTATTGCCCTTTAGACAAGAGGTGTAAGTTATGTGGTGCTAATGGGGTATTCCAATTTCATCAATTAGATTTAAACATGCAGGCACCTCAGAGCTGGAGCAGATCCTGCTTGTGTACGAAAGCTTTCCTAGTTTACTGGCCACCTCCCTGAGCTCCAGCAGTGGCCAGCATGGTGACATCACTCCCTGCTTTTTGTTATCAGCATAAGCTCTTGTTTATGTTACTTACAAACTTCAACTTCACTTCCTTTTAAAACACTGTAGTTTTGCATCCTACTGATTAGAACCCTCCATCACTAATGTTCCTCTAACAGGCTCAGCTAGGAATAGCAGAGCGAAAATGCTAGACACTGCTGTAGAACCACCCACAGCATAACCAAGAAGTGGGAGCCTGAAGCTGGCTGTGACTCTCTGAAACAGCAGATTGGGATCACCTCTTTAAATATTTTACACTGCATCTTGAAAGTATAAACAGCTCATTTGTTAAGTGCTAGAAAGCATTAGCTATGTAGTGCAGGGAGAAGCACAAGTCGGTGAGCTATCACTTTTAGCTCGGTATAAATGATGATAATGTCCAAAGCATAATTTAGACAACAGCTTTACTTATGGATCATTTCAGGTAAATGTGCAGTTCGATGTATGAGGAATTAGTCATATCCTCTAGTAAATCTTAGTGATGTGTCACTGCCATTTATTCTATATTCATCAAATTCAGTGTTTTTCTCATACATTTTAGATCTTCTGGAGTACAGCAATCATTTGTGTTGCATCTGTGATGTATTAGCATCATTAAACTTTTTGAAGACTTCCATGTACAAATTATCTTTTTATTTTTACCATGTATCGAACCAGAGCAAGTGACAATATAACTGTATTAATCTCACGTACAGGACTCTGGTTGGAAATTTATTTGTTCAGTTCTGAATACTTTATAGTGAATTATATTTCTCTAATGTCACTGAATTTATGCCAATTTTATTCATCCGAGAAAGTATTCTATATACAGTACTCAAATACTTATTTTAGTTCTTGGTGTATCGGAATAAAAACTAGTATGATTATTTTTACTGCAGAGGTAAATTTGAAGCAATTTCTCTGCAATTGAGTCACTCATAGCACATTACTTTTACAGCTGAATCCAAACTTTAATGCAGTCTACTTTATACCATTTTATTCACTCACAGAAATGATGGATGATTGTTCAACCAACTGTAATGGAAATGGAGAATGCATATCTGGGCATTGTCACTGCTTCCCGGGATTCTTGGGACCAGATTGCTCTAGAGGTATAGACTCACAATTTTCTGATTATTTACCTGTATGTTTGATATCTTCAAATAGAAGGAATTTAGGATACAATATGCATGTTTGTTATACTGATCTTGATGTTTATGGCCCAAAGCATGCAGACTGAATTGTTGATCCTCCAAATAAGAGACTATTCTAAGATCCAGACCAAAATATTCTAAAGCATCAAAAGCAAGTATCAAAAAAAACCATTTTATTTCTTCCTTGGAAGAAGCCAAGTAAGGTTCTTTTAAAGGAGTACCTTCCCCTTTAATTTCCATCACAGGACTGCTAAGAATACAGAGTATCTACCAGTGACTCAACAAGCAGCGGTTGAAGTCCATGCCAAATTGAAAAACTGTTCTTCATTTATCTTTTATTTGTCTGCCTGCTCTAGTATGATCCTAAAAACCACAGAAGTATTGCTAAGCCAGATATTGCTTAACTCCTTCATATTTGCCTGTTGCCAAAAGACAGATCCTCAATCTGCAATGCTATCTGTTGAAATCATTGCAGTAGAGCGGAGAGGTGAGCACTTCACCATATTTTACAAATGTGGTGACAAGAAATACAGCCACATAGGATGTCGCTTTTGAATTTGCTTATGGTAAACTGTCTTGTTATTGAAACAACGCTGTGACTATATGACAGTTGTTCTTTGTTTCTTGAGAAGCTAACTCTAACTAAACCTTTGCTAAAGTAACAGCCCCAATGGAAATTACGTAAAACAAACTTTGGCTACAGGATTGACATCTAATTTACTGAATTACTGCTAGATGGTTTTCACACGTACAGCCCATAGTGCCTGTATAATTGTTGTTTAGTACCTTAAAGTGCCCTAATAAGGATTTCAACACGGAAAAATAAAAAATAAAAAAATCCATGTGACCTCTATAGCCAATCATCAGCTGTAAAGATAGCATGTATTCTCTGCACCGCTGCATTGGCACCAGTGAATAACATTCTTCACTTTATAACATTTCCTGTGGTTAGCTTCATAGGAATTCCAGTATCTGAGCTTTAGCCAATGTGCTATGATATTAGTCCACTGAGAAGCCTTTAAAGTTTGTTAATAATTTTATATTACTACCATAAAACTTAGTTTAAAGGGGTTGTCTTGGAGTCTAAGTAATGAACCCAACCACAGGAAATGTTATAAAATGAAAAATGTTATTCAACAGTGCCAATGCAGCGGTGCAGAGGATACATGCTATCTTCACAGCTGATGATTGGCTACAAAGGTTACATGGATGTATGGCACACCATCGCTGCATAAAAAATATGGAAAGACTGGCAGGGAACAACAATGAAGCGGTGCTGGTGTGGCAGGGGATTTAATGAGTAATTGAAGAGTTTTTTTCATTTTCTAATATTTCCTGTTGTTTTATCCATTTCTTAAGCTCCTCCAAAACCCTTTTAATATAGTAATTTTTTTCTATATGAAAAAAGCAGAAAATCATATATTTAGATTTGTTTTATTTAGGTGTTAATTGAAATACGAAAGGTGCTAATTAAATTAAAACAAGCTTGAGGGGTATGTTACTGTGGAGTGCTAAAGAGTGTATTAGAGAATTACAGATGTTCTTCTCTTTACCATCTGGTTTATTGGATAGACTTGACTCTTCCATAATAGGTTGCCTTTGGAATGCAATTCGCTGACTGTTTCAGTTTCAATAAAACTTCTTTAAGTATAGCAGTTATATGTTAGATACTAGCCATTCACTACATAATTAATTATTGTTTGCTGACAGATGTTTTTTGCTTTTAACCTTCGAAATATAAATGGTTTGTGCAGGTTTTTGCTGAAAGGGAAAATAGTTTATACTCATTTGATGCAGGTGTGCTGAGTGGTATTGTTGAGTGAGGCCTACTGTTGGTGTACGAGGAGATGTTGTTCAGTCAGCTAATGAAGGGCTACAGAGGCAGCCGTAATCTGAGGTCTTGCAGGTTTTATTCACAGCAGATGTTCTTCTTCGGTTACACATTTAAAATTTCTTTATACACTTTATACATCAACACAGGTACACAGACACAGATACACTTGACTTCTATTACCATATACCATACTAAATGTTTTTACATTTAATTATATAATAATATATATTATATAATTACTAATTTATATTTATACATAAATAAATAAAATTAAAAATTTAATTATAATATATATATATATTAAATATAAAATATATTATTAATATATATATATTTTTAATATATTAATATATACCTTTGTTTTTTTTTTCTGGCCTAGTCTCACTCATTTCTACAACAGAGAAAGGCTAAACCCACTAAAAAGCCCCTCAGTTTTTCCTGACTGGGTGCCACACAACAGGCTAACTAGTCACTCCTACATTAATCCTGTTAAAGTGTTTAGGACTTCCCCATAATTCAGCCACCACAGATGGGAGCAGAATCCTCTTCCTCCCCTCTCTCTTATGGGCCACATGTAAAAACCTTTTGGGCTAAAACTCATTTTTTTTTGCCCATAGGTTACTAGGGGCAAAAAGGTGATTTTTAGACCTAAAAAATTTTCCTACAGTGGCCCCTTTTTTTTTAATCACTGCTTTATGACATCTGACTGGGCTGTATTTCTTTCCCCTTTTACCTTTAATTTTCCCCTTTTTTACGTAAAATCCTTCCCCCGGTTTTTTTTTTGGGGGAGTGATTTTGGCCCCGGGGAAAAGGGGGCAACCTGCTCCGGGGTCTACTGGCGTTGTGTTCAGGACACCCTTTTAAATAACAAACAACGGGGTCCCCCACTAACTTTTTTTCAGAAATTTTCCAGAACTAACTTGGTGGCTAGCTTTTATAACATCTGTCTCCTCCCACCTTAACCCACATGTGATCAGGAAAAATGACACACTAGGCACATGTTAAACTAAGAGGGCGAATTTCCCAAAAAATTCGTTTCGGTGATTTCGCCAAATTTTTTCCCGACAAAATTTATTTTTGGGTCCAATTCCCTTGGGGGACAATCGCTTAAAAAACAGCATTTCCAGGCTGCACAGACCTGCAGGGTGGTAAATGTTGCCATGCTCAAATATGCAGAGGACTTGTTTTTGGGTCTTCATACAATTTGTTTTTTAAAGAGACCGCACATGACTGCCCGCCCCTTAAATCGCTCACTATAAAATTCCCTGGATTTTAAAGGGAAAAAAACGAACAAAAAACTGAACGGGGAATTTTACCTGATAATTCCGGCAGCCCCCAGCAGGAAAAAAAAACAACGAGGCCAGGGGGCAACACCCAGGACAAGTATAGGTGACGGGGGCCCCAAAAGCAGCATGAGGTCAAGGTGGAAATACATTCTGGGGGTGGCAAAAACGGGATTTTCCCACAGAGGGGCCCAAAAGAACAGTGTAAAGGGGTTACGGCAGCACCAAAGCAGCACAGGGGTAAACGTGGCACAATGACTTGGGGAGGTGGCAAAACAGATAGCCACAGAGGGGCACAATGACAAAGGGGGGGTAAACAGCACAGCAGCATGAGCAAAGTGGCACAATGACACATGTGGGGGGGCAGGACAGCCCCCAGCAGCTGGGTCGAAGGGGCACAATGACATTCGGGGGGAAAAACAAGTACCACAGATGGCAAAATTTACCAGTGTAAAGGGTTACCCAGCACCACAGCAGCACATGATCGACAGTCACAACACTTTCCCTGGGGGTGGCAAAAACCGGAGTAGGCCACAGAGGGGCACAATGACACAGTGTAAAGGGTTAAACGCGCACCACAGCAGCAGAAGGGTCAACAGTGCACAATGACATTCTGGGGGTGGCAAAACAGAAGGGGCCACAGAGGGGCACAATGACAAGAGGGGAGGTGATGGCAGCAGCACATAGTCAGAGAGTGGCACAATACACAGTTAAGGGACGGCACACCACAGCACAAAAGATCAGACAGTGGCACAAGACATTCGGAGGTACAAAAACTAGTGGGCCACAGAGTGGCACAAACAAGAGTGGGGGATAGCAGCAGCAGCATATCAGAGATGGCACAAGACACAGTGTGGAGACAGGGCACACCACACGCAAAAGGGTCAAGAGGGGCACAATGACAGGGGTTAGAGGCCGCAGCAGCCACAGCAGCATATGAGTCGGGAAGTGCACAATGAATTCGGAAGGGGGAAAAAAACAGGAGTAGGCCACAGAGTGGCACAATGACCAGGGGGGGGTTTGGGGGGAGCACCCGCCAGCAAAAGGTCAGCAGGGGCACAATACTTTCGAGGGGAAAAAAAACCAGGATAGCCACAGAGGGGCCCCAAAAGAACGTGTGAGTTAGCCAGCATCACACAGCGCATGGGGGTCAACAGGGGAAACAACGACATTCTAGGTGGAAAGAACAATAGCCCAAGTGCACAATGAACAGTGTGGAGGTAACCAGGAGCCACAGCACAGCAGAGGTCAGACAGGGCACAATGACTTTCTGAGGGGGGCAGAACAGTATAGGCCACAGATGGCACAATGACAAGAGGGGGGTGACGGCAGAGCAGCAAGGGTCAGAGAGGGCACATTGACCAGTGTGGAGGGACAGCAGCAGCCAAGCACAGCGAGGTCAAGAGTGCAAAATGACGAGTGTGGGCTCGGCAGCCCACACAGCACATGAGGCAGGCAGGGGCACAAGACATTCTGGAGGTGGCAAAAACGGGAGTACCACAGTGCCAATGACAAGTGTGGGGGTTGCGCGCACCACGCAGCACAGGGTCGGGGCATGCACAAGACTTTTGGGGGTGGCAAAACAAGTAGGCCACAGATGGCCAAAAATGACAGAGATGGGGGTGACGCACAGCACAGAGGTCAAGATGAAAATGACACTTTTTGGAGGCACGAAACAGCCCCCGACGCACTAGGTCAACAGGGGCACAATGACAATTTGGGGGGCACGGCCCACACCACACAGCAGCAGAGGTCGGGCAGTGGCACAATGACATTCTGGAGGTCAAAAACGGGAGTACCCCCAAAGATCACAATACAGAGTGCGAGGTCCGGCCAGCCACACAGCAGCATGGGGGTCAATAGGGCACAAGATACATTGGGGGGTTAGGGCACAGCCACGCACAGCATGGGGGCAACAGTGGCACAATGACATTCGGAGGTGGCAAAAACGGAAAGGGCCCAGAGTGGCACAATGACAATGCGTAGTCCGGCAGCACCACACAGCACATGGGGTCAGACAGGGCACAATGACAGATGTGGAGGGCACGCAGCAGCCCAGCACAGATAGTCAGGGAGTGGCACAATGACATTCTGGAGGTCAAAAACAAGTGGCCCCACAGTTTGGCACAATGACGAGTGCGTATCAGGGCGCACCACCCAGCAGCATAGGTCAATAGGGGCAAAAAGACAAGTGTGGAGGCACGGCGCAGCCACAGCAGCAGCTTTAGGTCAGAAGTGTCAAAATGACATTCGGGAGGTGGCAAAAACGGGAGAAAAGGGCCATAGAGGGGCACAATGAACAGGTGGAGGTTTACGGCAGCCCCCACAGCACAGCAAGGTCAGACGGGGCACAATACTTTCAGGGGGTGGCAAAACAGAAAATCACAGAGTGGGCACAATGACACAGAGTGGGGGTAGGGCAGCAGCACATGGGGTCAAGATGCACAATACACAGGGGGAGGGGCACGTACAGCCACAGCAGCAGCTTTGGGTCAGACAGGGGCACAAGAAGAGTGGGGGGGCACAGCAGCACCACAGCAGCAGCTGGGTCAACAGTGCACAAGACATTCTGAGGTGAAAAAACAGGATAGGCCACAGAGGGCACAATGCAGAGTGTGGAATGGGGCAATACCAGTCCCGGTAAAGATGTGGTAGCAATGAAAAACTGGCAGCGATTGTGGCATCAGGCTTGGCGCTCAAATAGGGGCCGAGACGGGTATTTTAACCCAGACTAATTTTTTCTCCATTTTTGGTAGGCCTGGCTGATTAGCTGACCCTAAGGGTATTGGTGTGTGAAATCCTGGCCGATCCACCCTGATTCATCTTAACAAAGGCTCATTCCCCATTTCCCGGGGACAAGGGGGTTCCCCTTTGGGGGAAATTAAGGGCCCCCCCCCCACTGAACCCCCCTCTAAAGCCACACTACGGGCCGGGCAGGACACTTCCCACTGCAAACCCGCAAGTTGGGGCCCACAACATCCATTTTGGCTCCCAGAAGCCCCGGGATCTTCTAACGGGGGGCGGGGTGCTGCCCTTTTTGGTTTCAGGACTCCCCAGCTTGCTGCTGCGGCTGCGGGGCGACTGCCCTCCTCACGAGGGGGGGTAAAAGAACTGCCATCATGCCGATTTAATTGCGCTGAGGGAGCGGGTACTGCCCCTACCCCCCACCTCCCCCACCCGGGGCATAGTACGGAGCGTTTGAAAAACCCCCCTGCAGACCCCAAAGGAGGACGATGCCGCCATAGGCAGGGGCCAACGACTCGAGGTTTTCCCCCTATATTTTTATTTTAAGTTTTTCCTCCCTCTCCAGCTGGAAAAAGGCCCAAAATTTTGGACCGGAGCGAAGGTCCAATAGGGTGGAGAGCCAGAAGTCATCCCTCGCCGGTGGGGACTATTTGGGTGGGCCAGCCACCAAACACAAGCAGCGGGGCCCCTCACAGTGACTCCAGGGGCTCCCTGCCTCCATCTCCAATGTATAATGCCCCACCCTTCTTTCGGTTTTCTGCCCCGTCTTCCCTCTCCACTCCCCTCCACTGCTTCCTGCTCCTCCTCCCTTTGTCACCTGGGTAAAAATCCCTCATTTAAACAAGACAATGCTTCCTCCAATGTCACCAGGTTTCCGATTTGCATTTGGCCGAAGAAAGCCACCACATGGGTTTTCTTGCTGAAATGACGGGGAAAAAATTTTCCCCCCCTTTGGTGACTTTCGTTCGCCAAACCCAAGCCGGGTAGAACCATGACAAGCGGTGCCCAAACACATGTGGAATGAGGGAGCAGTATTTTTGGGAGGCATAAATGGTGGTGGTGGGGGAAAAGAAGGAGGGGGACATTGGCGCAGGAGCCACATTTTGGGGAAAAAACGGGAAAGGAGAAAGCGGCGTCTCCGGCCCAAGTTGTTTGGTGTTCCTGGGCAGGGAAAGAAACATCACCCAGGGGGGGCCGTAAAGGAAATGTACGGGCCCCCCTTGCCCCGTATTAAAAGCTCCAAAAACCCCCGAGCTCCCGTGCACCTTGGGAAAAAACCAAATTAACTCAAGGCCCGGGCCCCCCTTTCCCTGTTTTACTTTATTTACAAGTGCTTTTAATTTGCCTTTTTGGAAAAAGAAATTCGGTTTTGGAAACTCTCCATCTCGGCTCGGAACAACCATTTTTTTCTCTGAAGGGTGAAAGAGTCCAAACCTTTTGGGGGAAAGGGGGGGGCCCTTGGCCCCAACCAAAAACCCCTTGGACAAAAAGCAGGGTTCAGCTTCCCCACCTTAATGGTTTTGGCGGCATACTGTTGTCTCTTTTGCAAACCCGCCGTCGCTAAATTTTACTTGGCCCCGGGATAGGGTTTCAAAAGAAACAGCTCCCTTCTGACAGATGTGGTGGAGCCTTGACTGGCTCCCAAGGGCTTTCCGGGGCCACTGGGGCGCTGCGGGTTTTGCTCGTTGCTGCGGGGGGCAAAAAAGGGACCACCACACCCTGAGCCACTTTTTCCCCCCAAAAGGCCCCAACCGGATGGTACCAGCTTTGGTGTTGACACGGGGCCGGGGTGCCCAAACGTTAAAGGTTTCCCCGGGGCCAAAACGTTTTCACTTTCGCCCCACAGATTCTCCCATTACCCATTTTCGGTCCTCCGGTTTTACCAAAGAACTGCCAAAACCACCGAGAAATTTTGTTTAAAAAACGGCCAACGCTCCGCATTTAATTGACAACTGCCACTGCGGCTCCCTTGTTTAACCCCTTTTCCCCGCTACTTTTTTGGGCCCGCGAAGGGGGGTTTTACCCCCCCGTGGCCGCTTGGCTCCCGAACCTCACACGGGCCTGCTACCCTGCTGACTCACACCCACAAACCCCACTTGCTGGCTGGGGGCCGGGCTGCTGACGCGCAAGCTTGACGCCCTCTTCCCCCTACGATGAGAACCCCTTGCTTCCCCCGGGCCCCCCAAATTTGGCGGCCCCGGCTACATCACATGGGTTTTTTTTGATTAAACGTCATTTGCTGCCCCAAATCCCCCGGGTCTTGGAAAGAAAGGGTTTACCCCCACAAAAAGACCTCCCATGCCACTCTCCAAAACAAACTTTACCGGCCAAATTTGCAAAAAAGCAGGGTATATTTGGCCCCCAAATTTCTTCGCGGGAAAAGTAACTGCTGACTGCTTTTCCCCCCCCAAAATTGTTCATCCTCGCCTGTAAAAGTGGCGCTAAACCCAACCAATATTTAGATCTCGGGCGCTGAGGGGAAACCCGGATGGGACAGAGGCGGGTTAAAGAACAGGTAAGGCCCCCGCTGACCCGCTCTTGGGCCATCCCAACAAGGGGTTGTGTCTAAAACCTTTCCCCAAACCGGGACCCGGGCCCGGGGTGTTGTCAAGGGAAAAATTTTGGGGAGAAGGGGATAAACCAAGGGTCAACCATCAAGAACCATGTGGTTCCCCGAAAAACACCCCGGCCCCGGCTAATGAAAAGGAAAATTTTGGGGGCCTCACCGAGGACCCCCTGTTTTGCGCCCGTCCCCTTGCTGGGGCCTGTCCCGGGGGCCCCTTTTTTTTCCCCCAAAGGAAATTTTTTGTGCCACGCCACTCGAAAGGTGAAAGCCACCCAAACCTCTTTTTCTAAACAACTGGTTTTTTCCCAAAAATTTCAGACACTGTTTTTTGAAGATATCTGTATATGATAAAAAAAACCCCCGTTTTGACTCCAAAAACCCACTAACAAGCTTTGGGTAAACCCTGGAAAAAAATTTCGCTCCACAAATGGCAGGGAAAAATTTCTTTTATGTGCCGTTTAAAACATTTTTTTTTTACTGAATAAAAAAGCACAAACAGCTTTAAATTAACCTTTTTGGGAAAGAAATTTTGCAAAAGGCAAAATTTCCCCTTTGCGTGAAAAGAACTTTCTTTTTACTTGTAAACGCGAAAAATACTTTTTAACCCTTTGGATTAAATTGCGCAAAAGATATAGCTGCAACAATTACCCGCTTTGTAGCGTTTAAAATGGGGGTATTTTTCGGAAACAAAACAACAAAAAAATTTAATTTCCTTCCTTGGAATTTTTCCCACAGGAAAAAATTTTTTTTTTGGCTTGAAAGACGTTTTTTTTAGTCCCACAGCAGAAAAACAACGCTTAATTAACCCCTATGTAAATTTCGCCAAACAAATTAGCAACTACAAAACGACTTTGAGCGTGTTACAATGGGGTGTATTTTTCGGTACACAACAACAAAAAACTTTTAATTTTTCCTTCGGTTTTGAATTAGCACAGGCAAAATTCTTTTTTCGGGGGTGAAAGACGTTTTCTTTAGGACCACAAACAGAACAACCTAATTTAAACCCTTTCTATATTGCCAAAAAAAATTGAGAAACCCAAAAAAATTTCCCCCCCCCTTTTTTGTGTTAAAAAGGGGCGTGTATTTTACTAAAACCAACAACAAAAAACCCTTTAATTAACCTTGGGGTTATGAATTATCCCTAAAACAAAATTTTTTCTTTGGCTTTGAAAAAAACTTTTTTTTTTAGTTGGACCAAAACCCACAGAAAAAAACGTTTTAATTAACCCATGGATCTAAATTGCGAAAAAAAGAAATGAAAACCCAAAAAATTTAAACCACTTTGTACGGGGTTAAAATGGCGGTTTTTTTACGAACAAAAACAACAGAAAAACTTGTAATTAACCTTGGGTTTTTATGAATTATGCTACGGGCAAAATTTCTTCTTTAAAGGGTTTAAAAAAAACGTTTTTTTTAGGACTACAAAAAGCAGAACAACACTTTTTAAACCCCTTGGATCTAAATTTTTGCGCAAAAAAAAATAGAAAAACCCAAAAAAATTAAAAGGGAAATTTGGATTGTAAAAAGGGCGTTTTCTTTAATTGAAATACAACAGGAACGGGCTTAGATAACCCTTGGGTATTCATTGTGCCCCCCCGAACTGAGAAATAGCATTAAAATTTTTATATGCAGCTGCCAAAGGGCACAAAACGTACTTTATTTTTCCCAAAACCCCACAAAATCAAAATTAAAAACGAAAGAGAACATTTTTTGAACAAAAACTGTGACAAACCCCCCCCCCAAAAACACTGAAAAAAAATGATTTTTTTTTTGTATTGAACCCTCACAAGCACCGCGGGAGCACACCCTTCCCACTCATACATTTAGAGCGGGAAGCCCCCCATGTCGCGCCCGGGGGCTTAAAAAAACGCGGTGACGTCCCCAGAATCCCACGTCCCCTGATTGGGGGTTCATCTCTTCAAAATGTCATTTAGGGTATGCCCTTCTTTTTCCCTCCCAACTTCTTTTCCCCCTGTTAAAAGCCCGTGCCGCAAACCATTTTAAACAAAACCAAAAACACCCCTTTGTTTCCCCGAATCACCCCAAACTTCACTTCGTTCACAATCGAAGTTTTCCTGAAATTCTAAATGAATTCCACTTCGTTAGAATCGATTCGCCCATCTCTAGTTGTAACCCTTCAGGTGCCAGTACTACACAATTATTCAGCAAGATTCCAAATGTAATCATCACTTGTAAGTCCAACCTAACAACACAAACGTACTTATATGAATATTTAGACCAATTAGTGTGGTCTCACCACACAAACCCCCTCCTGACAACAAATAGAATGCCTGTGTTTCCAAAACACTGCACCCTACTGCATGGGATGTATAAAGATTTGATGACACCTCTGAGAAAAGTTTAGCCCATGCCTTTTTGTAGATGGGGGGAAATAGAGGTAAATACTGCCATATTATCCGACACAATAATTGTAATTTATACCACCATGTGCCAAACCATTTAGGGCCACTTTAGAAAACGTCTAGTCTAAATTTTCGTGCCAAAGCAACCAATCAGAGCTCTCCCTTCATTTCATATAGTGCTCTGAAAAAATGAAAAGGGGGCCCTGATTGGTTAACATGGGAAACAAAAAATATCTACCCAGACAATGTTCAAATACAGTATGTCCCCCTTAGGTTTTTTAGGCGCCAAAAAAGCCTTCTAAATAATGTAATAAAATAAACACATGACAGTGCCCTGATACTACTGGTAAATGTACCAAAAAAAAAGCATAGAAGTTGCTAAACATTTTCCCGATTTATGAAGTTATAGAGTCTTATGAGTTTAGGCGAAAAAACACACGCCTTAAAGGGCCCCTGAAATTACATCAGGTTTTACAATTACAGCTAAATCTTTAAAGCAAATTTTATTATTGACTTCCTCAAGACACTTAGCATCGTATACAAGCTCCTTCTTCCTGTAAGGAAAATAACCCTGTGGTGTACCACAACTCATTTGCCACTGTATTTACAGGGGGAAAAAGTCAAATTTTCATTGTAGTTAACAGGTTAATCCATTTGTTCCACTACTGATAATGATGTTTTTGTTTAAACAGCATTAAGAAGTCAATTAATGAAAAAAAAAAAAGAATTAAACAATAAATATTTTAAAATTCTTTAGGAATCGCTTCTACTTTCACTATATATTTTAGGGTTATTGGAGAACAACTAGTACAGTAAGGAAAATCAATTATGCTAACAGCAAAAAAAAGAATGTCCTTAATATAAACCCTACTAATTACTCTAATTGCCCCATGTCATCTTTTGGGAAACACTCCTTGGGCAGTCACACTTAAAGTGTTGCGTGTTAGTAAATTTTTGCCCAAGGGTGAAAGGTCTTTTAGTTGTAAGAAATTTTTCAATGTCTGTATGTTTTCGTGACACAGGAACAGATAGAACTGGCAAATCACAACATCAAAATCTTACATTTATTAAAATGAAAAATCTGTAAAGTTTTTTAAACCTCTTTTTCCCCGACTAAATCTTCCCCGACCGGGGGCAAAAACCGAGGGCCGGCCCGGGCCGGATAAAAATGGGCCCCTCTCTGGGCCAAAAACATTTTGGGGGTGATACAGCCGCTGCTCCTATCTT